>VZRO01002169.1:800402-848998 GCA_013397915.1 Daphoenositta chrysoptera | reverse complement strand
AAAAAAAAAAAAAAAAAAAAAACAAACAAAATTTGGTTTGGAAAAGTAATTTCAGGTAATTGAAAAAACAGATGATGCTGTGACTTGAATAGGGATAACATACAGCTGTTACTACAAAAAGTTGGAGTCACTTCTCTGACTTTTGTACGGCTAACAATACTCTTAAAAATAAGCTCTTAGTTCCAAGCTGTTGCTCAGCTGGGATGTGGATGCATACAATTGGTAAAACTTCATCCCTCTCTTCAGAAGAGAGTTGTACCCTGTGAAACCATGAGCAGGCTTTGATGTTTTTTTTTTTTTTCTAAGTCTCAGATTCCAGAATTCTGTAAGGTAGAGCAGAACCAGAAAAGCATGTGTCTGTTGGCATGCAAGTGACTGGACAAGGCAGCCTCTTGCAGATGTAGCTGCCTCCACGAACCAAGCTGGAGCAGGAATCAGCCCACTCAGCCAGCAGAGCAAGCATTGTCTCTGTTTCATTTCATTAGAGCACATCAGCATTATCATTTTCCAGACCAGCCAACTAATTGTATTATCTGTGTTGTTTTTATTGGCTGAAGAATCATGGCATTCTCTCTTATGGCTTTCTTAAATTAGGATTTATTTAAAGTCTCTGTACATAGATCTTTGGAGCAGACACAGTATGTCTTCTATTACTGCCCGCCTTGTCCTCATTTGAAACCAAGGCAGCCAAATCAGGTTCTGCCGTAATAAAACCATAGAGCTGAAGACATGAAAAACTGAGTCATCCTAAAATTGAGTAGCTGTAGCATTTTACTTCTCTGCAGTCATTGAGGGGATAATTTTACATTCAGTTTCAGAAATCTGTGACATTTAATAAAGGAGGATACCAAGAAGAGTAGATAGTAAAGAAAAATTTACCCAGAGCACTTACCTGAGAGGTTTTTTTCAGTCTGTGTGAAGTTGTATGCTTCCATTTCCGTTGTTGGACAGATGTGCAGACCACAGAGCTGCTGCTGGCACTGTGGCACCGTCACAATTTCCCCAGTGCCTCAGAGGCTGTACTCTCCCCAGCTGAGGCACTGCTCACTGCAGTCACTTGGCGAGGGGGCAGAAGAGGTGGCCTCTGTCCCACCATTCCAGAAATCCCCCTTTGGGCAGTGATCCTACCTAGCAGTGTTTCAAGGCCATTGGAGTAGACAAACATGACAGATGACCTCCAATATTGCAGCTTGGGGAAAGGGAGGACTCAAGGGCTGGGCTGCATGGATCCCAACAAGAAAAAACACTTAGGCATGCAGACATGTTCCCTTCAGATGACCAGATACAGGAAGGGGAGGTTTGGGTTGTGATAAAATAAGTGCACTCTGAAAGCCAGTTTAACTTGCAGCAAGAACTCATTTGCTTAGCCCAAGAATATTTGGCCACCACTTCATCAAAAGAGTTTTTCTGCTGTTGTATTTCTACTATTTTTGTTTTCTTGGGGTTTTTGACAGATTTATTTCTTCAAATCTGTTTCAAATTTTTCACCAACTGAACTCTTGAGTTCTGCATGATATTCAAGTCCAGCTGAGGGGTAGAGTGACATGATTTGACAACGTCTTCAGCTGCCTTTGCATAGACTTTCCATATTTTCCAGGTTAGCTGATGGTAGCATGAAGTTTAGGTATTGTTCACAGAGAGTTTAAAATTAAATTGAAATGTCTTCTGTTAAACAAGTGGCACTTTGCATAGTATCTGAGAGAGATGGCTCTGAATATCCACTGTCCTGGTGGCTGGTGCCTCCTCCTTCAGCAGAGGCCTGATGAACCTTTGCGCTCCAGTAAACCACAGGGACTGCTGGACTGTGAGGGGCAAAGGCCTGCATTCTCTTTTGGGTGCTGCTAACTGAGCTCAGTGTCCAAGACTGGGTTAGCTGGTGATAAGATCATGTTTGTCCACACAGTCAAGTCAAAGGGATGTGAGAGGTGCCTGCTCAGACAGTTCAGTTAGTATTTGGCTGGTTTTTGCATGGAGTCAAAAAGTGATGCCATCCTGGAGTGGCGTCACTCATAGGGAAGGGCGCCCAGGAGCCTCTCTTGTCTCCAAGGCTGGGATGGAGATATGTTTGAAGGCTGGAATGCCAAACCAGGGTGAGTTGTGTAGCTGCTGGGTCTATCCCTGCGTGGTTACTTTGCTTCACAACAAACTGGTCCAGCAGTCTTTCTAACAGTGGATTAATTCTCCTCTCCTCTGGCTGCTGGGTAAATGCTGCTGCAATATCCTTTTATTTCTGTTTACTTTTGAGTCTATTGTTGATATCAACCATTTTTCCTTTTGTGTGATGTGTACAAAAAAGCAATTCCATAAGCATCTCCTTGCTGAGGAGTCCTGGAAGGCACAACTGGGCCATTGTTCAGTGCTGGAGTTGACCGTGCTGATGCGAATGAGCCATGTGCCGAATGTTTAATGGAAACTGAGTTATGGGTGAGTGACTTGACCAGATAAAAGTAAAATAACACCCAGAGGGAAGGGAAAGCAGCCAAAAAGAAATTATGTCAGTGCTTCTGATAAATGGAAATACCTGCCTTTTTTTAACCCCAAGCGACTTGATCTTGGACCATAATGAAGAAAATGAACACATCAGCTACTACATATTGCTTAATCTAGCAGGCAGAAATATAATGGAGGTCTAGTGGTTAGACCACGATGCCAGATATTTGAAATAAAATTAAAATTATGACTCTTTTTCAGCAAAGGAATTTGCCCTTGGAACAAATTGTCAAGGAGTATGCTTGATTCTTTGTCATGTGAAGGTATTTGTAATTTAGCAGTAATTTCAAGGCTTGAAATGGAAATTGCTCTGATTTTTCATGGTCTGTAGTATGCAGAAGGCAGACTACATTTGCTCAAGGCTGCACACAGAATCATAGAATCAGCTTAGGAAAAAAAATACAGCTAAACTCAAGTGGGAGTGGGAGTTGCTCATATCCGGCATTATGAACATAAAGGGCCCTTGCCTTAATTAGCACCAGTGATGGTGGTCTACACTTAAAAGTGGTTAGCTTTATTTTTTCTGCTCTTGTTCAATCCATACTAGTAACCATACTAGTAGGAGAAGTTGCACCTGTTTAGCAGTGTAGTTTATCCTTATGTAGTTTAATCGTGTCAGGAAGGAGAATAAACAGTAAAAAGGATGATCATCTGTACAGCACATACAAAAGCAACTACATCAGTTAGAAGTCATAAGCCTAATCAAAGATATTAGACCAAAACAGACACTTCAATGTTACAGAAGACCTCAGAAGACCTGAGATCCAGTAATCCAACTGGAAACTGTGGCCCTGGGACTTTTAAGTACTGTCAGTCACCGCTAATGGTGCTCCTGGGTTGGATACAGGGGAAAAGTCTGCACTGGCACCTAATACACCTACTCAGAGTGTTGGCCTACAGGCTAAAGGAGAGCCACCAGCTAGTGATGCAAACTCTGTCTAAAAGCCAAGCTGAAGTTTTTGAAGTCCTGTGCTACTGAAAACAACACCTGTAACTGAAGTTAATGAAGAGGTACTGTTGCTGCACAGTCACACTTTGATTCCTCCTTGGTGTAAGGTATTCACTTTCTCTCCCAGCACAATCCCACTTTGGACTTCAAAGTGTTGCTCTTGGCTGTTTGTTGCCTCCACAAGCATCCTCTTCCTGCCACCAGATTGCCTTAAAAATTATAAATGAGGCTTACTCAAAGGCTTCTCAGAAAACCTTGAGAGTCGCCAAGCAATTTTTCCGGTTCCAGAAATTTTTCTTCCATTTCCTAAAACAGAGTTTTAAACTTCAGTTTTCCAGACTCTGTAGGGGCCCCCTCAGAGAAAGATTACAGTTTAACTAAATATTAGGACAAAAGAGAAATGGAGTAAATGAGCCACAGGAGTAAAATGTAATTTCTGCCTGTAATTCAGGCTGTCATTTCAGGAGCCTGCTCCAAGGGACTGATCCCTTCCTGCTGTGGCTGCAGCAGCTCAGCCTGTTTGTTTATTTGTTTTCCAGTGTCAGGAATGGCTTCCATAGCAAATCAGTATTACACTTCTGCTGGAAAATATCTTAAATTTAATGACTCTGGAAGGGATGTTGACGTGTCGAGGCAATTGGAGTGTTCACAAGTGGACAATGATCCTGCAGCTGCATTGGACCAATCAACTGGCTTTTCCCCACAGGCAATCTGCATTACCCTACATTTATGAAATGTTTATTTCAAAAATCAAATTGGTTAAAAAAAGATTCTGTTTGTAGATACTGCTCTGAGAACAGGACTTCTTAATGGAGACATCAGTTTGTCCTGGGGCTGGTGGCATAGCTGAAGGAGTTGCTGCTGCAGGGGGGTGGCAGGAGGCAGGCAGGGAGGGAGGGATGATCCCTCAGGCATGGCTGTGCCACAACCGAGGAGAGAGAGCTCTGCAGCCCTCCCTCCCTGCTGGGAGTGGGGGGAACTCTGTGAGGCCAGGCAAGGAGGCTGGGGGCTGCACGGGATTCTCTGGGAGAAAGATGAAGACTGGGGAGAGGAGACAAGGGTGTGTCTGTATAAAGACAGTGTATTTTCTTTCCTTGTGTAGTATAGGTAAGATCTGGATGGTATGAAGGCTCTTTTTCCCCTCCCCCCAATATGCATTTTGTTGTTTTAACTTCTGTTAGTATTTTTCCATTATTACTTGTATTGCTTTGACAATGCAGCTTATCTAACATGACCTCCAGTTTAAGACAGTGGCCAATATCTTAATCACATACCTGGGATCTTACCTTCTTCCTGGATCTATATGTAAAGAAATAGCAATTTTTGAGGGCCTGAATATAGCCAATATAGTGCTAATGTTTATATGCTGTTTTTATTGTGCTCAAGTGAGCTGTCATTTAAGTGGAATTTGTTTTGTCTCTGTCCCCTCCCATGTCTGTACAAAGGTATAAATACAGGCAGTCCTTGAGTTTCATAGTTTTGACGTTTCAAGTAACCAGATATGAGAGAAAAGCATGAAAAAGAAGAGTCAAGACATCACATGTGCAGAATAGCTCTGAAAAGAAAGCATTGAAAAGTACAAAGACATTAGTTTTGCTTGGCTTCTGCTGTGACAAAGCCATTTAAATAATATCAGTTGGATGATAGTTATAGTTAGATTTGAAGCAAAACTCTGAGCTTGATATTAAATTATATGAGGTTTCAAGGAAGTTACCAGTCAACTTGTCAGAAAATATCTGCTGAAACTGCTGTTCTACAGAATTCTGGACTTTTGATAAAATTATTTCCTCTGCAACCATATTGACTTCCTTTCAGGAAAAAAAAGTTACATTTTAAAGTTTACCCTGGCCTTTGTTGTTCCTTGAATGTGAAAAACTCTGGTTTCCAGGTGAAACATTTTCCCAGTTTCTCAGTGAAAATACTACTAGATGCTGTGACATTGTAATAGGTGTTGTGCTATTGGAAGTGAATCTGTCTACAAAATGTGTTGAAGAACAGAAGTGTTAATGAAAATTATGCAAGCAAATGTCCAGAAACATTTGACCAAATATGCATAACTTGATGGCATGTATATGCTCTGAAAATCCTCTCCAAAATATATTTATTCTTCTGCTGGCCCCTTTTTCACATCTTTCCCTCCTGATTTGTCCTATATGGAACTTCTTTCTGCATTTGTGGCTGAGTAAATTCTGTTCTGCAGCCTGTCTGCAATATCATTTGTCCAGATAAACTCAAGAAGAATGAATTACTGAGGTATTGCCTTTGATCAGGGGAAAGGAAAACCTGTTTTTCCTATTTTTCACAGGTGTGGCCTATAATAAGCAAGAAAGCAGTATGAACAGGAGCTAAGGCTTTGGACCTGGCTACCCAAAGAGCATTCACAGAACTGGAGTGTTTAGAATAGATACTGAATGGAGATGTCACCATTAAAAGTGCAAATGGCTCTTGCAAAGCAAGGCAGCAGTAAGTAATAAACGTGTGGTAGCTCTGTTAGGATGTGAGCCTCTGCAAACACCCTGTGGCTCTGTGTGTGTGTGTGCATGTCCTTACTGCCTTGCTGCCATGAAAAAACATTTGACTCACTTCTTGGCAAATAGATTTTCAATCAGGCCATGTATGGTGAATAATGCAACAGTTACCAATGTGATATGTTTTTCTAGATGCCGAAAGTTGTTTTTGGTTCAATAATTTATGAAAATTAATCATGCTGTCTCCATCAGCTTTGGGAATGTCTGCAGCATACATCAGCCCAGAAGGTCACTTCGAGGATTTATTTATTTCTTGCTTCATATTGACTTCCTCCAACGGTAGGAAAGAAAAAAACATCACTGCTCAGTATATTCTGCCAGTTAATATAGATGGGTATAAATAGATGGACATGTATATGTTTTCACTGCGATCTCACAGACAGTGATTAGGGGCTTCATGTCCTTATTTGACCTGTCAGTTTTTTAATTTGTGTTTCTTTCCTTTCTAGCCTACATAATTGTCTTGCAGTCACCTAGAAACCTACAGAGCAGTTCTTGTGCTGCTTGTGGGGACACAGCAGCTGAGCAGCAGACTTCAATAAGGCTGAACTTGGCTAGAATAAACATGATTTTATGCTTCAGAATCTGGGCCCAGCAGGAAATGCACGTAAGAGAGCAAATGCAATACATCCTGCTGCAACTGCAGTGCCCAGGCAGACCCTAGAGGCTGCCTTTGGAGAACTAACAAAGTTATGGCCAAAGCAGTTTCCTAATAGCAATTTGCTTATTATCTGTCCATATTAGCTTACATTCACCTTCCTCATGCGACCTTCTCAATGTTATCCATGGCTTTATAGGCTAGAAAGCACAACTGCTTCTGTTGTCCCAAAGGATGTGGTTATTGTTTGAGGAGCCCGTTTAGTCTCCTGCAGACGTGTGCTGTAATGAGAGGGGACTGTCACTCTTCTGCCTATAAGCCAGGTGTGCCATGTATGCCTTTAAACAGCCATGTAGTTCAAGTAGTGAGACTGGTTGCTGGGCCAGGGAGCAGTGTAACTGAGCTGAAAATGAATCTTGGAAAAATTACTGCATCAAATGCAGGCAAAGTGATAAACAGTAAGGAGAAGTGAAAAAGAAGTTTTAATTCCTGAAAATCACTGATTTGAGTTTTGTGTATGATGCTCCTGTGAATTTCACATGAGGGGCACACAGCATTCAGGGCAGTTTGCCTAACCACAGGGTGCAAACAGTAGAATTTTCAGGAAGAGGGAGAAAAACCCCAGTTCAGTTAGTTTGCCATCTTATGTGGGACAAATGCATTATGTAGCAGGTTACTGACTTACCAGGCCTAAAGCTTCACTTCACTTTTCTTCTTAGACAGCCTTGATAGGAAAAGCTATTAGGAAAACTCACTGAAAAACAATGTGTCACATTTTGTACTGAACCACTTGAGGAAAAGGTACTCACTGTGCCTTCCTGAAGCACAGGGTAATGACCTGAAAGAGCTGCTGAAAGATTGGTTTAGTCTTGGCCTTATCTCAAAGAAGACAAATAAGGAAGGTCATTTATGCACTCGGTGTCATAGGGATGATTTTGCACTTTGATAGTTCATGAGAGCTCTCATGAACCATCTGGAAGGAGCTTTGATACATAAATCTCATCTAGTCATCTCTTGAGAACAGTGACCTTCAAAACAGTGAGTCAGCCAGTGACGGAAGCAATGCAGAAACACATTTAATAAAATTGCTGCCTTTGCTTTTGTGAGTGTCAGTGCTTCAAGAGGATGAAAAACCATGGTGGTCAAGAAAGGCACCACTTCCAAGCAGTGAGTGTGATTTGCAAAAAGCATCCAGGTGATTTTTCAAGTGCAAAGCCTGGGGCAGCTTCCCCACCAGATGTGTGTGTGTGTGTGTGTGTGTGTGTGTGTGTGTGTGTGTGTCTGTTTAAAGGTGGCCTTGTGCATGCCAGTCACCTTGGTGCTTTGTACTGAGTTGTCCTTTTGTGGGTTTTTTTAAACAAAATTAACATTCTGCCACTTGGGCTGTTGTTTCCTTGTGCTGTACATGACTCAGATTGGTAATCAGGGCTGCCTTGAGGAAAATTTTATGTCTCACCTGAAATACTAGTGTATGTATCAATGTATAATAATGTAATCCACTACTCATCCAACTACTCGGACCTGTGCATAATAGGTGTTGTCAAATGGAGGAAAGGGGTGTCTCTGCTTGTCCAGGCTTCTCAGATTTTGAGAGATCATTGTGCCCAGGCCCTGTGCCACACTGCCATGGGTCTGACTGTGGGTTTGCTCTGGCTGTGCCAGGCCCTGGGAGATGTCAGTCTGATGCCACAGCAGGTCTCCTTCTCCTCTCTCCAGGTGGAAAGTCTCTTCTGTATTCTGCCTCCAAGGACTTGAGCCTTTGCATTTTTGCTTCCTGCAGAAGCTCAGAGTAACCCACTCAGCCCACAGCAGACTTCCTCAGTCACAAGAAGAGTGTGCCATCCTCTAAGCAAACTATAAAGGTTACTGCAGGGACAAGAGTATAATCCAGATGAAGTTAGTTTGCTCCTTTTCTGCCACAGTTAGAGCATTGAGCTCAACTTTTCTTAATTTTCTGTTCTCTGAAGTTTACATTAAGGCTTACCATGTGCTCCCACGTGAAAAAGAAATGAGATCCTCAATGAGCAAAAGGGATAATGTCTTTTATTTCTCACCTGAACAGCTTTGATGCATCTGCTTTAGTAAGAGAGATGTGCAATATCTCATGGGAAGGAGGTGTGTCCTACTGAAGTTCCAGCCATGACTGTGGTTATTCCTAGGATAAATTTGGATCAAATAGTGATATGGTATAAGACTTACTCTCCGGGGTGCAATGTTTCAGGGGAGACTTGTGCAGCCTGCATTAGTCAGTGGGAAAAATCGTTGTGATAGCAGATGGTTTGTGTAGGCAAGCCCTAGAAGCTGGGAGCAAGATGCAATGCCATTTGCACTATCCATTGCACAAACATTAATCTCCAGGTTTTAATACCAATTTATTTTATGCAAAAGCTATTAAGATATTGCGTAGTGTTTTCAGGACACTTACTTGCAGAGATTACTGGTGACCTAGGAAAATCTTCCTGTTCTGCATAATATAACCCCTGGTAATTAGGACTTTAAAAAGAATGAACCAGAAATTATGATTAATATAATGAAAAATTACATTAAAATTAGAGCAGGTTGCTATAATATGGGTCAGCTAGTCATACGCATTTATAACCCTAAGAGGATTTATGTTAAACGACATGAGGATTTAATTCTGTACATTTGCAACAACTCCTCTCCTCTTTCCCAAAACAGAAACCTGTTCACTGGTTGAGGATGAATGATACTACACGTTTTTCACAGGGATAGTTATTAAAAGCAATCCGGTGTCCTGTTTCCAGTGATTGTCTGGTGGTGACGGTAAGTGACATGCTGTGTGATGCCCTCCATGGAAAGTGTGATGACTAGTGACAGACAAAAGGCCAGGAAGGTGCTGCCTGGATAAACTAACCATAACCCATTAACACTGTCTCATTAAAAGCTATCGAAATGATGGGAAATAAGGCTGAGTTTAACTAGAAACCAGAGATATATGAAGAAGAATATGTAGCTGGGAGACAGGAGTGAAATTCAATCAAGTCACCATCTGCAAGAAAATGGAAGTTCAAAACATAGAAGACTTGTGCTGGAAGGACAGTCAAAAGCAGCAAAAAATAGGCAAACTGGCAAAAGAAATGGGTAGAGGTAGGATGAAGCTGAAGAAAAGGGCTATCTGGGTTGCATGCACACGAGGAACTTGTCAGAAAATGATTGATGACTCTGTAGAAATTGAGGAAGTCCAATTTTCCACTATACAGTTGAGTTAATTTGGATTTTCCAAAATAAATTGGTATCCAGCAGCCTGTGGTTTTGTCTCTTGTAAGCCTGAGCAATGAGTCATGGTTGTTGCTACCCAGAAACCTGATTTGCTAGTAAGGGTTTCCTCCTTTGTACTGAAGACCTTTGTGTTTGCTTCTGGAAGTGGAAGAGATCATGTTTTAGTGGGCACTCATTCACTGTTCCCTGGTGAAAGGGTCTCAGTCTCTGCAAGGTGCCTGAGAACATCATGAGACCAGAACTTCTACAGGCAAATCTTTGAGGTTTGGCAGGAAGCAGTCTTTCTCATGGGTGGCTGAAAAAATCCTGTAGACCAAGTAGCAGACTATTCCACTGTAAAACTTACGGGCAGTTTTTTTTCTAATAGTCCCAGAAAGGTACCATTGTCTGGACCAGGGGATTGACTCCGGGGAAAAAAAGAAGCTCAGTGTGTTTTTCTCAGTGATCAAAGCATTTCCTTTTTTCAGTGTGCTTTATAACTCCTTCATCTGACAAATTTGTCTCTAAATAGGGATAATGATCTGTAGAAGCCACATCGCGGAGGCAGGCAGGGTGATGTTTATGGTAATGATGCTGTCCTCGGGAGGGGTGTGTCTGCTTCTAGTAATGGATCCTGGAGCAAGTGCCACTGAGGTGCTGCTCCTCTGAGGACAGTGGGAGGTAGCTTAGACACTGCAAACCTGCAGAGTGATGGGGCTGCTTCTGTATACATCCCCATAAGAGTTCAGGTTGTTCAGCTCTTCATTGTATTGCTGATTTCTCACAGTTTTAAATACTGCGCTCTCAGTACTCTAAAGAGCTGAAGGTGCTCAGAAGCTCAGCAGCAGCAGCTGCAGTATTGCAGGATGTGGCTGCCTGTGCTTGGCTACTGTGTGTCCTGGTAGATGGGTGTGCGTTTTCCTTGAGGCTCACAGCTGAAATGTGTTTTACAGTGTGAAGAGTGATTTTTAAGACAGTAAAAAAAAAAAAAATTTTGAAGAGGCCACAGAAGGGATTTGATTAAAACCTGGTGTGTTAATTTTACTGCAGACATTTAAGTGTTATGTACATGAGAAAGTGATAAAAAAAACTTAGAGGCTGGGCAGTTAAATGAGCAAAGATCCTGAGCCTGTGTTGCTAGGAGTGCCCACTCCTCTCAGCTGTGTGCACAGCTCCATGGAGACTTCGGGATAGTGAAGAGATGCTGTGTTGGCAGGTAAAAATCCTTTGTTTTGAAACTGTGTTCAGGTGGATGCACATGACTGAAAACTGTATCCTTTGGGCTCTGAAGGCGATAGGGTTGCTCCTGAGCTGTGACAGGGTCCACTGAGAAGTGGAAGGCTGCTTGAGTCTCTGGACAAACTCAAGGATGCTGCAAGCTTAAAGGCTATAACCTGAAGAGAGAGATGAGAACAGGGCTTTGTGATTCAGTCTGAGGAGGAATAATTAATGTAAAACTCGGGTATGTTTCCAAAGAAATTCCCAAATGGAAAAGTCCCTTGCATTTTCAGGATTAATATCCTCCAGGGAAAAATAAAGTTTGAAAAAGCTAGCTTTTTACAGTGTCTGTTAAATGGAAGAGCACATCTGATATGCTCTGCGTGGAGAATAGGAGGGAAGCTGCAAGAATCATGACAAGCTGCCTCTCCTATTTCCTTCTGGTGATATTTTTAAATACTATTGCTTCTGTACTACTGAGAATGCTCTCTGAGGAAGCCTGCTAGGAAGGCAGCTCTAAGAGTTTTGGGGAAAACAAGAAACTCTCTCTTTGTGAGCAAGCTCTTTCACACGGAAAGTTCTGCTGCTTCCTGTGGCTTGGCGGGCTCTGTCACTTGGCAAGCTGTCACCAGCGTGCGGTGAGCAGGGCAGCAGGGGCTCCTCTGTGCCAGCTACTGTAAGGAGATACTCAGGTTTCTGCACCAGCCCACACTGGGTTCAAAGCAAGTTATTTTTCTGAAGCAAGACTTTTTGCACCCGTTCATTCACTGGAGGTAGAATTTAGTGAGGCTGTCTCTGTTTACTCGCTGTGCCAGAGACAGCAAACACAATGCCTTTGCAAATATGTGTATGTGCATAAATATATATTTCTGTGTGTATTTATGGAGATGTATAAATACACACTTTCATGTAAATAGAGACATAAAATACATATTCTAAAAGAAAGGCTTTGTCTTTGCTTTCCTGAATCACAGGTAATTATGCTGTTGCAACTTTCCAAATGAAAGCATGTACAATTTGTGTCTTTCTCTTTGACCTCTGCCTAAGGACTTTCTTGTTGCTCTCTCTACTTCGGTAGGTGTTTTAATGGGTAAAAAATGTGTATTAATGACTTCTGGTCAATTTCTTCCCATTTTATTGACATGGGTATTAGAGCATTTTATGGTATTTTGTTCAGATAAGAATGAACTCAACTTTTCCACTTTTTCTTTACCTCTACTGGCTTTATTGTGACATTACTTTGATTTAATTTTTGGGATCTCCCTTTGACACTTCCCATGGCTCTCCCTGGGAATTTTTGAAAGCATATGTTAAAAAGAGAAGAGTGAGGACTGTTGATTCCGTCGTATTACCCTGACTCTAACAGCAGCATTCGGCCCAGTCACTAAGCAGAGCATATAATTCCTTGTCCTTTTGAGTGTCCAGCACAGCCTGGTCCAGCAGGGAGAGCGCAGACTTTTTCTGCTCTTCCATCCATTCTTTCAGGAGTCAAAAACATCCCCATGCAGGTCTAGCACATGGGCATTACACAGGCTGCATAAAATGTGGGGAGGTTTCCTGGCAGCTGGGAGATCATCATTTGGGATCTGATCCTTTGCGCTTTTGCTAGTCCTGCATGATCTGTATCCAGAGTGCTTTGCTCCTGTTCCTTTTTGCTTTGTTCTGCTCTAGAGTGTCAAAACATTGAATTATTTCTCCCCCTTCTTTCTTCACACCAGCTTTCACTGTGTCCCACATAGCAGAGACCTCCTTCCTTGTGTCTTTAAAATAAAACATTTTTTCATGAAGTCCTGATCTTCTTTTCTGATGATAAAAGTAAATCTCCCACCACCTTCAAAAGGATGTCATTACCTGGCACAATATCTGTAAGCTGTTGTTGCTGACTGTATCCTCTCTTCCTAGCAAGTGCTTTGCTGACACTGTGTTTGTTCCTGCCACTCACTCAACGACAGTTTAATGTAAAGCCTTGTGGGTTTTGCGGATGTGAGCAGGCTTTGTGTGTGAATTAGCCAAAGAGAAATTTGTGATTCAGATTTTAAGTTACAGCAAAAAATCTACAGTAGCTTTTTCCACACTGTTGGATCTGCTGGTTTCATAGTGCTGGAGATAAGAACCTGGCCAAAAGGAGTTAATTATTCTGAAAATGTTTGGAGAAGCACAAAATGTGACCATTGGATTTTAAGTTCATTGATGCATAAATACCTACAAAATACCTTGGAAGTTCGGCATCTCTTTATGAGTACCAGTAGGTAAAAATCACAAAGCACCCTTCTCAGTGCTTTGAACAGATTTGTTGTTAGGAGTCTGTGAGTGTGTGCATTTGGGTAGTATTAACAGTAAGAACTAAGCAGAATCAAGAAGAAACTATCTGGTCATAATGATACTACATATGAGAAAATGTAGAAGGGGAAAATCAATGTATTAGATTATCACTGAGGTATTTGTAGATCATGTCCTATTAAAAGCCCAGGCTATTTGACAGAGCATGAAACTTAAGCCTCAGTATGAATGTGAGTAGTTCTGTCCATGGAGGTGTAACTACAGGTTGCAATCGATCTGCTGTGAATACAGTGGATAAATGATTTTCCAGGCAAACGTTTCATGGACCTGTGTGTGAATCCTACATGGGGAAAAAAATTTCCATAGTTATCCTCGTTCTTCTAGAATTATCAGTATAGAATTATCAGTAATAGCAAGTGTTTGGAGCCCTAATTTTGGAGCAGTCTTTGCTGTTAGAATTTATGTCAGCTGTTTGCAAGGCCCACGAGAGTACTGGAACAAAGCACAGAAGTAAAAAATTAGGATATATAAATTTTCAGCCTCCAGAATTTGCATATCTGTCTGATTGCAGAGTCATAAACTTCTAAAATATATTTAGACTCTTCACAGGAACAAAGTTCATTATCCTATCATTCTCAGGCAACTTCCAATAGGGAAAATACTAGTTACTTGCAATACTTGAATATACTGAGTTTGTTATTAAGGGCTGCAGTTGCAGCAACCTCCATGCTCAAATGAGTTCTGCATTTAGCAGCCTCCCTGAGGTACTGTCTGACCTCTCCTGAAAGCTGTCATACTGACATTAATCAGTGAAAGAACAAGTACAACAAAATCGTCCTCACTCAGTGACTATTCAGTGAGAGGCCATTGAAGTGAGCTGCACGTGCCCATTTGCTGGCTGACCTCTCCAGTTAGTATCACCTTGATTCATATTAATCATGGTTTTGTAAAAAGCACACAGGAATTGGAAACCAGACAGAAAAAAGGGAGAAAGGATTTACCACACTTCAGCTGGTGGCTCAGGGCCCACACAAGGACAAAATCAGTCAGACGAAGCAGCACTGCAACTCTGGAACACTGTATTGTATAGCAGCACCTGCACCACCAGCCCGGGCTCAGGAGAAAATAGGGCAAGCTGCAGCCAAGTCAGAGAATGAAAGGGATCAGGGCAGGAAAATGGCATGGCCTCCTTTTAGCCTGTTCCAGATGTCTGGGAAGCTGAGCTGGGGTGGGGGGCACTTCTGCCCAGAAAAGGGATTGAGCTGTGCAGAGTGCACACTTGCACTATGCAAGTGGCAACACATCTCTTCCCAAAATCTCTCACAGCTGATGGTAAAGAAACATGCAGACTAACTCTCCACAATCCCTTCTTACTACTTCTTCCTTTCCAGGTTGCACAACAAAATGACCTTGGTCCAGCCTTGTCCCTTGTTTCTGATGTCTCCAGAGAAGCCTCAAGGCAGCTCTGCAGCAAAAATGCACACCTGAATCTGCAGCTGGTTCTCCCAGGCATGGGATGGGGAACATTTGTGTCCTCTGAAAGGAAAAAAAAAAAATACATCTCTTGTGCTCAGACACAACATGGAGTAATTTTGAGACTCTTCTTTCTATTCTATTCATATGTAACTGCTGGTCAGAGGAGATGAAGATACCTTCACAGTTCCTAGACCATTTAGTTAAAGAGAAAGCTTAAATCTGCCTATTATGATGAGTATTTTCTTTTGCTGAAGTATCCAAAGCACGTGGCCCTATCTTCTGCAATTCAGCCCCACTGATATTAGGACAGCAGGCTCAATCAAAATCTGTAGCCAAAGAGATGGCTGCATCCAAGAGAACTGATCTATATTTCTCTTCAAACCTTTTGGAGATACCCTGTATTGCACTGTAGTGTGAAACAGGGCAGTGAGCTCTGCCACTGCCAACAAATACAACCCACCCACTAAACCGGGATGCACTTGGCTCAGTGACCAAATATGCCAAATCAAAACACTTGGGATTACTGGATCCTATTTAGGCAGCTAGTCTCAGGCAGGCTGGTCTATCTGTGTATCTTCTTTCTTGGGCACATAGGCATTAATTTTAGGAAGACGGCTTTCCAGCTTACTTAGGGTTAAGGTATGACTTCAGTGTTTCAGTCAAACAAAGTAAAGTGTACCCTGGAATCCAACAAAAAGTTGGTTTCTTGTGGCCAGATTAAAGTGTATTTGATGGAGCTTCTGTACTGACTTGTGGATACGACAATGTTTGCTAAAAATCAGGAAGAAGAGGAAACAAGGAAGAAACATCAGCCTGGGATGTTTGTTTTTATTGTCAGCGATATCCTGGATACAAATTAGGTTCCTACTCAAATTGTTTATAAGTAACCTTATTTTCCTTGCCCTTGGGTGCAAATTGCATGCTCTACAACACGCTGTGGACTGGTGTTATCACAACTTACTTTGTCATCTACAAATATGTGTGGTCCCTTTTCATCAGATTATGTCCAAACCCAATGCTCAGTAAATCTCAGGAGGGTTTCTCCACCCCTAATGCTTTGCCCTCCTCTTTCTTTTCTGCTTCTTTTACAATAGTTCAAGACGTAGAAATGTCTGTCTTGATCTGTTTCTTAGTAGTTTCTGCACTAATACCAGTGAAGCAATATCATTATATGACATATATTAAAAAAAAAATATTATATATATGATAAATGTTATATGTTGTATATGGTAAAGGTTATGTGTTGTATATATATATATATGATAGATAGAGACATAGAGATACATAGATATATATATGTGATGGTGATACTTCATTGCTTTTTTTTTTTTTTTTTTAATTTCCTGCTCACTGCTGAGCAGTATATGGTAACATATCATAAAACTAGGGTGTGGGCAAAGTGGTTCAGAAGAGGTGGGAATAGAAAGCAGACAGGACATGTGCAGGACAGAAATTGCTGTTGTGGGTTTTGGGGGTTTTTTTGGTAATTAGGGCATTAAATTTCTTTGACTCTATCTACAAAAGCCACGAAGTTAGATTACATTAAAAGGTTTCACACCATGTGAAACACTGAAACTCCGAATTTTTCTGGGCATCATGTCAGCCATATGGCCACGTGTCAGGAGAGAGCATAAAATGCTCTACAGCTTTCCTACTTTACTGCTGAGTCTGTGGGCAAACATAAGACAACATGTAACTTGATTAGGGAAGCAAGCTTCACATTTCTGCAGCACACAGAAAAACCGAACCAAATCAAACCACTACCCATTTTCACACTCAGCTTTTTCCTCCTGAAGAAAGCCAGCTCTGTATCCCTGAGGGCAGCAATGTTAAAAGGAAGGAATTTTCGTCATTCATCGGGTTTCTTCTCTTCAGAAACTGGTTGGTCAGGTCTCTTTTTCCCCCAGGTCTTTCCCATCCCTGGAGGAGACACTGCCCTATGAACGTGTGGAGTTTATGTGGTGTGCTTTGGGATTGACAAACAAAGCTCATTAACCCTGTTGTAATCTATAAATCCCATGCAGCTCAGCAGAACAGAACAAAGCTGGTGACTTTCCTGGACTGATGTATTTGGCAGACAAGCAGGGCAGTCAACACCAAGCCTGTTTGGGGTTTTTGTCTCTTACTGTTGTAGTCTGTTGAGTCTAACAATCTGATCACACAAACATTCTCATTAACTACTGCTAAAAGAAAAAACAGGAGTCAAGCCCGATATGGCAAGCATCCAATGTAGTTTGTAAAGAAGCAGCTCATTTGGAAGATGAAAGCTTTTCCAGCAGTAATTTTTTCCTAAGAGGGAAAATACTCGAAGACATGCACACTTAATTGATGTTCACTTTTTCTAAAAAGACAGCAGGACAAGATAAAACCATGTTTTATCAGTTCTTTTCTTTTTCTCCCTGATTTCTGTGTCCCTCATCATCGGGAGACTGGCGTAGAGTTTTCCCAATGCTGAGTATCTGTGTAAATCCTGCTTTTTTTTTTTTTTTTTCCTCCTCTCTCTGAGTAGGGATCTGGGAAACAGATAATGAACTTTAACTACTGTTATTTTATATATGTTACTTGATCTCTGTGTGCATCTAGTCTAACTACCTCTATGACTAAATGAAATGAAAAATAATTTTTCTCATAAAATACAACTCCTCACCTGCTTTTCTGACTAACTCTTTGCCCGCAGTAAAGTGCAGCAGCTGGGAAATAATCAGCTCGAAAAGGCAGACATCTATCAGTTGCACTAAAGAGGGGACCCATTAGCCGTGAGTAGCAGGGTGCTATAGCTGCTGAGATCAGGCAGGACGGAGATGCAAGATCAAACACAAAGCCAGAATGCAGCACTTTGCAATCAGAAATGTGGTGGTGGTTGTGAGAGTTGTGGAGCAGCCCTGTTGAGCCCGGTGAAGAGACCTTCATTGAACTTGATGGAAACAAGATCTAGACAACAAGGGCAAGATGCAGGCAGTAGTACAAAAGTGGTCAAAATCAGCTTTAAAATGTGTATGAAACGGATGAAATGAAGATTTCCCCTGAATTTTTGCTCCTTGGTGGCAGGGCTGTGAGGTTTGGTGGCCCCAGCCCGGCAGGGAGGAGCCCCCGTGTGCTCCGCAGCAGCACCGCCAGCCCCGCGCCCGCAGCGCCCGTGGGTGCCGCGTCCTGCGGGCTCTCGGCGCGGGCAGCCCGGGCCCGGCTGCACCACTGCCCCCGCTTGCAAGGCGCTCCGGACACCCGGCTGCAGAGCTCCTCTACCCCCACCTCATTTCGAGTAGCATTCCTTCTTAAAGAGCAGAAAGAGACAGAACTGCATCCCTGGAGAAACTGCCTCTGAGTGTGGATAGAGACTCTTCCCTCAGCTTATCATGCATGAGTTTGGGACAGGGATGGTGCTGATGCCAGGCAAGCCAGGGCTGGAGGCAGAATTATAGGCTAAGGCTATGCTTCTCACAGGGTGCAGTGCACCACACAGATGCACAAAGCCATAGACCTTTATTGTTTGTTTGTAAGGACTTGCATCTGAATTTAAGAAATGATCAAGGACTTCAATTATTTCGACGGGATATTGTCAATATTGCCTTTCCAAGGAATGTTTATATTCTACTGGGACTTTGCCAAAGCATGCTTTAAGCTCCATTGCAGACTTCTGCTTTGCTAAGTTGTCATCTACACGCACAAGTTATTTTAGTATTAGAACTTAAATGTACTTCTCTTTGAAAGGCATAAATGTACTGAGATGCCGCAGCTCATCACAGCTGGTTGGAAAATTCTCTCTAATCTAGATGAAACACTTTTCCACTTTTTCCATTTCATCTGATATTCACCTGGCATTTCTCAGCTCTAGGCTGGGAAATTTTTTGTTTCAAATTCCAAATATGAAACCTCAAATTCATAGTTTAGAAGGCCAAAGTCAACTGTCTGGATAATTTAACATTTAGTTTTGTTGGTGAAACAGTAGTTGCTGGATAGCCCTCTGGGAGGGATTGGGTGTAGAGAAAGGTGAAACCAATGTCTAGAAGACAGTAGTAATGATAGGAGGTGCCTGGCAAAGGAAACTGTAGAAGGGTTGGTATGAAGTCATAATGGGAAATATGGACAAAACTTTGTGGTCTACATATAATGCCTTTTACTCTTAGAAACATGGATGGGAAATGTCATAATGCCAAGTTTCAATGCAAATGAAAGTAGACAAAGATAGTGCTTGTGAATCTGTGAATTTCCTTACCTTGTGACTGTTGGGTTTTTAAAAAAACTCTAACCTTGCAGTGTTGTTGTGGTTAAAACCCAGCCAAAATTCTTTTTCTGTGAAGAACGTTAAGTCTGCCCCAGCCAAAACCAGTACAAATGTGCTGTGCTTCATATTACCAGGCTTTTTTTTGTTACTCCAGCTATGATCCTTTCAGTCTGGAACCTACTATTTTTCTATTTGCTGCAATGCAATTTTTCTTATTCACAAACTTTATGTTTTCTTTGCTCACATATTCTGTGTTCCTCTGAAATGAATAAAAACTTGACATGCTGGAAAACTGCTCCTGCAGTGGATAGTAGAGCATGCCCATACAGACTAAGCACACAGTTGTGGCACTGCTTTTTGCTCTATGTATTTCATATCACACAGGTCTCCTTCCCATCCCAAAGCACAAGTGTGACATTTGTCAGTGCAATTGGAACCTGCTGTTCTATCCCGAAGCTGATTGCTTGTGACTGCCATTTTTCCTAGAGGGGCAAAATTATGTGAGTTTATTCAGCTGGATATTTTTTCCCTCATTCATTTTTATCTCCATGCTATATGCCTGACATGACTAGAACTAGATGAGAGGAATTACCTTATAATTATATAGCATGTTGTGAAAGAAATGCATATAGGCCTTTTGAGGGGTTTGCTCTCTTACATAACACTGTGCTATGTATTGCAAATATATAGATTGGTTTTGACCTTATTAGTAGCTTAGTTTTGAGTTCAGACAAATCAAATCCTTCTTAAGCATCTGCAACAGCAATGCATAAATTGTTAAATATTTGGGTTTCCAACTGTCTTTCCAAATGTACTGAATATTTCAACTGTCTTGTCACATTATTGCAATTTGCCTTTCATTGGACTCAGCAGAATGTATCTGGTCCAAACTTAGAACAGCTTAATATTAAAGCATCTTTGTGCCAACACTGTGATTTGCTGACTTTATAAATTATTAAGGCATCTGGGTGCAGGAATATATTTCAGAGACAGCTTTGCAAGCCTTTGGCATTAGCAATATTATGACAAAATTATCGGGGAGCTTTGGTACCTTGAGGAATACAGCTTGCTTGGGGAACCCAAATGTGTCCATTATCTGAATTGCAGTGAAGCCCTGAAGGCCATACAGGAACCGGGTACAGAAACGCTGTGAGGTTTCCAGATTCGTGCACCAGGAGTTGCAGAGTGATAATGGAGAGAAGTTCAAGAAACCTTTAGGAGAGAGAGTTGCTTCCTCCAGCCCCTTGGCCCCTGGTGATGAAAGGTTCACCCAAGCCTGCTGCTATGCCCAGCTGCTCCCCAGGGCTAGGGGGAGCTGAGAGCCTGCAGATCCTGCCAAGATGAGGCTGTGCTCCCAAAATGTGGAGATGCACAAGATAAGGAAGGAGACACAGCAGCATCCAGGGAAAGGGACACAGAAGGCAGCTCCCCAGCTAGGGGTCGCTGGGCTTCCAGCACTTCTGGGGTGCTACAAGGTCTTCTAATGTTTAAACTGCTGTTTGCAGCAGATGCCTGTGCAAGAACGAGTCACTGGCAGCATCCAAGCAGGAGTAAGATTTCTTAACAGAGCACAGCTGTTCTAAGGAGATTTGGATTTAAATCAGCACAGAGCAGCTCATGCCAGGCAGCAACCTGCTGCTGGCTTGGCAGCAGTTTTGCTTTGCAGAGTCTCCCAAGCCAATTTTCAGCCACCGGGGGCCTGTGCCAGGTGCTGTAAATGCCAAAAGAGACCCAGCAGCACATCTTCATCCGGGCTGTGGCCAAGCCTTCCTGTAGTTTAGAACTGTTTTGTCTGTTAAGGTGTATGAAGGGAATTATAGGCACCTAAGCAAAAACTGATACAGATCCTAAGAGACAGACTGAGGTGGAAAATATTAAATGTTATATTTTCTGTTTCATATTTTGAAACATGATTCCATTAGTGTACTGATTAAATGCCACATTAGATATCCAATTCCAATATTAAAATTTTAATTTTATCTAGATTAACTGTGAAAGCTATTTAATTTCTGTATTTAGTATCTCTTCCCTGTCACACAGCCCAGAAGGGATTGTAGATGTGATGTGTAAGTTGAATTTCCATCTTGCTCTCTTACAATTGGACTACGTTTTGGAATGATGCATGTAGTCAAGAAATAAATTAGTGCAATGGAAAGGGAATAGATTTTTCCCTTTTATATTTAAAAAATAATGAAGTTAGATGAGATTTTAATGAAAGAGGCTTGTAAAAGGATATGACAGCGAGAGTGTGTCTGTTCACTGCAGGGCTAGGAAAATGAAGTGCAAGTGAGAGATGATATGCAGTCAGACAAAAAATGCCCCAGAAAACAGAAAGCCAGTCAGATGCAGAGAGCATATTTTGTACTTTGGAGAGAAACATCTCAATTTAAGTCCTAGCCAGAGAGTTATGGAAATCCCTCTGAATTGTGTAGTGTGGCAGGTTTGCCATTTTGCCATTTGTATCTGTAATAAGAGAGACTTGTGCCTTTTTGTAGTAAGACTATTCAGTATATTCTTACTGTTTCTGATTTCCTCAGAGGTGATGCTGGAAGGCACTTTACTACTCAGCTGTCCAAACAAATGCTCTACTTGTTCTGTGTCCAGAACGCAACAACTGGCTCAGTGTAGATCATCACAGAGATTAAGAGGTGTATTTGGTGGCTAACACTAAAAGGTAAAGTTCCTGGGTCTATTGTCATTTTCTTTGTGACTTGAACTAAAACCTATTGAAGTCACAGAGGTCCTATGACCTCAGTAGAAATAAAAACTACAGGTCAATTAACCTCCCCTTGATTCCTGGAACAGTGAGGGAAGAAATAGCCCTGGAAACCATTTTCAAGCACATGAAGAATAAGAAAATCATTAGGAGTGCTCAGAATGGATTCCAAGGGAGTATTTACAAATTGAAACACATGCTATCCTGTCTGAATGTTAGGAAGCACATTTTTCCTGTGGAAGTGACTGAGCACTACCACTGGTTGCCCAGAAAGGTTGTGGAGTCTCCATTCTTGGAGATACTGAAGAGCCATCTGGATGTGGTCCTGAGCTCCTGGCAATAGGTGGCCCTGTTTGAGCAGAGGGGCTGGACAAGGTGACCTCAAAAGGCCCCTCCCAATCCCAACCATGCTGTCATCCTCTAAACCGTGGTACGATCCATCACTGGCAAATGCCAGCATGTCAGTGTCTTAGCAGTTATTTTAAAAATAAACATGTTAACCCCTTTGCAGAACTACTATAGGTGCACTGGTGAGGTGTTGTGGGATGAGGAGTACCAAGATGCTGGTAATCTATTCTGTGAGCTTTATTAGCATTAAACCAAGATGTCAGTGTGAGATAAGGCCCTGTTGACTTTTACACGACTGTGCTTCCGTTCCTTTTGGGTCATCTTTGACAACTGTTAGGCAGTGCCAAGAACTTTCTGGGAATGGGCATAGTGGATGTCTGATAGGTGTAGTTCCTCTGAGTGAATTGCCTCCTACACATGCTCATGTATGGCTGGCTCTGAGAGTCTCCTCCAATCTCACGTTCCTCTGTGATCTCCCTGAAGAGGGAGCAGGACCCTTGTAACCTTCCCTCCCAATATATTCATACATCAGGTCAATGTCCTCCTCTGAAAAAGGTGACATGCCCCTTCTAGGAAACACATCCATAGATGTGATGGCCGGACGGAATGACCTAGGGGACAGATATCTTTTAGAGTCCAGTATTTCATCATTCTTCCATAGGACAGGAGGAAGGGGTAGGTAAGCCAGCCTTCAAAAATGAGTCAGAGACAAGGAACTGGCTATCAGGAGCTGGACACTACATACTTAAATATGTTTGGGGACTCACTGTTGACCGGACATTTGCTGATGTTCTGATTCACTGGCCTATTGTTTCAGACACAGAGAAACTGCATGCATGGAGACATCAGAACCATTTGGGGGATTTATTGTCAGAACATAAACTTTTCTGGAAGTAGTAGGGCTTCTGTCTCTAAATCTTCCATCTGGCTTTAAAATTCAGTCCTGAAAGCTGTAAATGGCCAGGGCAAAAGGAATTAGCTCCTTGGCAGTTGTATTAGAAAGCCTGCAACTGTGCCACTGAGAGGGAAAAACTACATAAATTGTCTGGATGTTTCTCCTCTGTTTTCTAGATTATTTTCATTCATTCAATTTCTCTTCATCAAAAGTACATGCAGAAGTGGTTCTTGAGCAGAGACAGCACAACTGTGCTTCCTGAGCCTGGATACATCTAATGTGATCACAACGACCTTTTAACCACAATTTAACCAAATCAGCTTCATAAAGAGGTAAGTCATAATAAAATTTTAGGTCTATTTGAAATAGAGATAATACTCAATTATTGCAAAATATTTAACAGAAGTCTGCCTTTTGTAGTCCCTGGAAATGAACAATTTTCACTATCTTGCAAGAACTATTATTTAGACACTGGGACAGGCTGACCTCTATAGACTAATTACTCAAATTTTGAGTACATTAAAAAATGTATTTTGAAACTGCAGGGAGGCAGAAAATTAGTCACATGCCTTTAAATCCTATGCCAGGTTTCTAGGGAAATGAACTCTCTTCATAGGGAGGTCTCATATGTTGTTTAGTTAAAAAATGCAGTAAAGACCTGTAAGGCAAGTCATGTGATAGAAAATCGATTGGCATAATCAAACTTGTCTAACAATTAGAGCAGAGTAAGAGTTTAACAGCCAACTCATAACAAGGGCTGAAAGTGACCGTCAAAGAAATCCTCGGGAGGAGGGGAGCAAAGAGGAGGGAGGACTGACGGCTTACTCTTACATGTTAGTACAATTAACTGTTTGAACAACCTAATGTAATCCTTTTCTCTCCTCATGGAATTTTTTATGCCTGTCTGTGAGGTTTAAACTGAGAAGGGAAATGCTTTGAAAAATATGCTCTAATTTAGTGAGGAATTTTTGTGTTGCTAGCGATTTGTGGAATCTTCTATTATAGAAGAGATCATATAATAATTTTTGAATCTGTGCTTTTGATTGAAGTTTGGGATACGAGTTTTAAAAACATAAGGTAAGTCTCCTTTTTCTTGGGTCTTGTACAGAAGTCTCTTTGGTATGGTCACCTGATATAAGTTTTGCCATGAAGGTAAAAGACAAAGATTAATTTTTTTAAAGAACTTCTCTATTGAGAGTTTGGATGGCTTTCAGACATTGGACGATGTTGGCGTAAGAAGCAACATGGAGTCCCCAGGCAGGTGCAAACGGGAGCTCCTTTATTCTGAAAAACAGGCCTTTTTAAGTAATTAGGCCTTTATCAGTAACATTTCATTAAAGCACAACAACCATAATTCAACCGACCACCATAAACCACGATACAAACACGTGATGGTTATATAACTTGTTTTCTACGTCTATTCCAGCTGAGTCATTACCCAGAATACTTTTCTACTTACCCCAAGTAACAGAAGTGAACCATGATTTTACGAGGGTAACAAGGTCTTCATTTTATAAAGTTTTACCTATCCACAACAAAAGGAAATTTCAGATTAAATTTTGGAAGCAGATGCAGAGGAAAATACAGAAAAAGGAATACATGAACCACTGTAATATGACTGACTGTATCTCCTATGTTAATGGGAGAGATTTTCTGTCAATTTTCTTCTGTGTAAGAAAAGCAAAGCCTAAAGGAAAGCATTTCTGAGCTCTACACGCTCTTTATATGCTAGTATATCTTGAAATATTCCACTTGATAATTTAAACATTTTTCTAACACTTTAAAGACTTTTCTAGTACCATTTGTACTATATTTATTATAAAGAAATAGTGTTAAATGAAATAGGTAACCCCAAAGTTAACTTGCAAGAAAGTGGAGATAGGATGAATTTTGCTTGTAGAATCATTATATTTAGGATTGAGTCTTTTACCCCAACGAAGGTCATTCTCTTTATTGATTTTTTTAAGAGCAAGGCTTAATGGTTGACTCACGTGTACAGTAAAATCTTCAGCACCATAACAAAAGAATGATTCTTCATTGATCAGATGAGACTGGTTGCTAGAAACTTCTTGGAGCATCTTAGCTATAGATCATGATGTTCACAGCCAAGGTAGATTAATCCTGAGTGGTTCAAACTTCAGTAGTGTTCAGACATGGAAAGTTAGTCAAGCATTAGGGATTTCCTCTAGGGTCCGTCTTCCAGGAACTTGCTTGTCTTAAGAGGAAAAGCTCTCAGCATAAATATCTTGAAAACACAGGAAGAATGCTGCCTATGTCCCAACATGTTCGTCATTGTCTTAAGTTTGCAGGAGAGCCTGAGGTCTTGTGTTCCGTAGGAGGAAAACAGCCAGAGTTTCCTAAAGCCCTTGGTTTCCTTTTCATACCACCATTCCACCTTCCACCTTGCCTCCCAAAACCTCAGTGCATATATGATCCCCTCACTTCTTCAGATGTCTCTCACACCCTTCTTGTATCCTCCTCCCATGTGCGTATGGTGCATCCAGTTGCGGATTGTGTCTGTAGGGTTAGATTTTGTAGATCAAGAGAAGAACTTTGTGTGCTGGTGTTCATGCTGAAGGCTTCACATATGAATTCCCATTGCCTCTTCCACATATAGTGAATTAGAGCTGCCTAATATCCTTGGAGCCAGGACATCTTCCTGTACCTATTTTCTGGAGTGTCAGGAATTTTATTTCAGATCTCTTTTCTGTGGCATCTGATGTTGCTGCACACTGGCAGCTGGAAAGACATGCAGGAGAAACAAAACAAAGAGATAACATTCTCTTCCATCAATCTGTGTCTGTGTGGCATAAACAATGGTAATTTCTGTGACCTTAGTAGTGATCAAACAAAATAGTGTAAAATGGTGCAGGTGGTTTTTGTGTAGTTGAATTTAATGCATTTGTATTTCCAGGTGCCCAAACATCTCTAAGAATCCTGGAAAGCTGGTTAGTGTCTTCAAGGATTGCTTAACAACTTTTCAAATAATTATATAAACTAATTACATGAGCAGAGGAATTAGAGAAGATTTCTGTCCCTTTTCCTCTCCAGCCTTCCTCACATCCCAAGCACCTTGCTGACAGGGTAGTGTAGATCCTTTCCCTACTCCTAGACTTCACCATCCCCAGCACCTTCAGTCCCTCTGAGACCATCTTCAGCTTCTTCTTCTCTTCCCACTGCCCCCTGCTGTCATGCTTTCATTTTCTTCTCATGTTCCTTTCCGATCTGCCTGCAGCTAATTTGGAAACTGCTGTAGAAGTAGGCACTACCTACATAGATGACTGATCAACCAGTGTTTTTTTCTGTGAATTTTGTGTATGTGAGTAAAACCTCCAGAGAATTCTGCCCTTTTTAGCCCCAGATGAAATTAGTGTATAGATTTAGAATACAGTTAGAAGAGACATTAAGGGGACACTGAGGTACGTAGACTATATGATGTGGAGGTTTTCAAAAGCTCAAGGAAATTTAGGAACATTCTGTCTTTCTTGGGAACTATACCCAAAAAATCCATACTTTTATGAGACAGAAATATTGGCTAGGGGGATTATTTTACTTCATCTTTACTCATGTTTATTGCAGTGAAAGCAAGTTGCATGGATGCTCTCAGAAGAATAAAAGTCTTGCCCATACAATTTCTTTGATTGAGAAACAGTACTGACCCAAGCAAATTTTTGGCAATGTTTTGCCATATACTTTTTATTCGGTTGGAGAGCCTACCTACCTCTACACTAGCAAACCTTACCTGCTTTCAGTATTTCTAGATAAATCTCTGTCCCTGTTTTTGGTATCACTTTGTGCCTCTGTGAAAACATCAAAGATCAGTTGCTGTGGCATCCAAGTTTCATTTTCAAGATCAAACATTTCACTGAGATAAGCCTTGTACTGTATGTAATGATGAGTTTGCAGCAGCAGCAGCTCTCACACGGGTGTGGGGGATTTATAAATAACAAATTACTGGGGAACTGCTGGGGCTAGAGCAAGGGAGATGGCCACGAAGATCACAGAGTCATAGAATGGTTTGGATTGGAAGACACCTTAAAGCTCATCTAATTCCAACCCCCCTGCCATGGGCAGGGACACTTTCTACTTGACTGGGTTGCTCAGAGCTCCATCCAGCCTGAACACTGCCACGGATGGGCCATCTACAGCTTCTCTGGGTAACCTGTGCCAAGGCCTCATCACCCTTACCGTAAAGAATTTCTTTCCTAATATCTAATCTCAACCTATTTCCTTTCAGTTTGAAGCCATTTCCCCTTGTCCTGACACTGGTTTCATCTGGCTGGGGTTAAACCACAACATACTCTCACTGCACGGTCTTGTAAAAAGTTCCTCTCCATCTTGCTTTTAGGCTTCCTCCAGGTACTGCAAGGCTGCAATTAAGTCCCTCCTCCTTAAATCCTTCTCTTCTCCAGGCTGAACATCCCGCTTGCTTTAGCCTTTCCTCATAGGATAGATGGTCCATCCCTCTAATCAGCTTGGTGGCCTCCTCTGGACTCACTGCAACAGCTTGATGTCAAAACAGCTGAGCTGTAGTTCTTGCATCTGTCAATTCCCTGCCTTCAAAAATGTCTTTAATATCAGCGTCATATCAGGATCTTGGCAGAGATTCCCTACTCATTACCATCTGTCTTGTAAGGTTAAGTTCATACCGTACAACTATGAGTATAAGAAAAGTAATCTTTTTTTAACATATTCCATGTAAAATTTAAGATTTCATTTAGATCACATTTAAGTGTGCACTCTGTATAAAAAATTTCCAAGAATTTTTGCAGTGTCATTAATTTAAACTGATAGCAAAAGTGGTCATTTACTGTTGTCCTAATTAAAGCCCCAAAGGTGTGGAACCTCCTCACTTGTGTGGGAGGACTTGAAATACCAAAGGTTGAGGGCCCACAGATCAGAAAGCAGGCCTAAATATTCATTTTGTTGTTGTTTTATATCACAGCTTATTTAAACCATTCTTCGTGTGACTAGAAGGAAACAGGTATGCCTTTAGTCTTGAACCTGTTGGTGGGCAAAAGAGCTTGCTGTTTATTTACTCTGTTTGCTGACATGTTTGAATGCTGCCTGGTGGGCATCCTCCACTGTGCTGTTCATCCAGAGCCCCCTGCTCAGACTGGGCAGCTAAATTTCCTTGATAAAAGAGAAACTGTTCAGACCATCCCTCTTCCTCCATTTTGCACAGTACCTCTTCACAGGGACTAAATGAATGGCCAGCAAGTCTAATGGAAAACAGTAAAAGCTATTAGATTGCAAGCCAATATCTGATAACAGGAGCAGCAATAGATTATTTATCGTCTGTTGGTTTCAGGCTATGTTTGTGGTATTGTCTTGGCATAGATCTTAGTAGGCAAAATGCAAAATGCATTGGCAAAGCCCCCCTTGTTTAAGCATTTATTACAGGGAAATGAAACATTTCATCAATTAATGTGAACCTTGGTCAACGCATGTCTTTGGAAAGAGCCTTGAACAGCCCCAAACCAACTCCTTTCTGGAAGAAGGGACCTGGGCAGTAACGGGCAGATAGGTTTACATTAGCTGGAGAATGAGAGTTCAGAGCATAACACCACCCTCTGACTGAACTTGTGCCATGTCTCTTGGAGCTGCATTTACCAATATGTGTGACCTTTTTAGGTTTTCTGCTCTGATGGATAAAAATGCATCTCAATTCTGAACATAGAGTCAGGTAACCTGCTGAAAATTTTTATCAGGAGATTATGACCTCCTGTGTCTTCCTCTAAAACAGCATGAGACAGTGGAATAGTTTAGAAGAATGACTCTTCTAAAAACCCTTCTGTCCACAAACATCTTCAGATCACTCTGTTTAATGCTACTAAAAATTTTCACTCTCTGGATAATGTTGATTTATTTTCAGAAAATCCAACTCTAGCACCCATGTCTGGGAATTCACACATTAATTTATTTTACACTAATTAATTTATACTAATTTGTCTCTTTCTGTAGAGTTGGTTTGTGAGAAAGAATTTTGTCTCTGATAAAATTAAGCACAGTTATTTTTTCAAGTTATTTTTGCAAAGGTTTGTAACATTCATTATTGCATATTTATTGCAGTATCTTAAACAATTCTTAGTTATACCACCCAAACAACTAAATTTGATGGGCAGCTCTGTGACAAACTGAGAGTTATCTTAGTCCAAAGAGATACAACAATGTATTTGAGTTTGACATCTCTTTGCTTGTTATGCTAAATATTATTTATTGTATGCCATAAAAGTAAGATTTCTCCTGTCCCCTAGTGGCTAGTTCATTTTCTGAGTTCAGTACATTCATTACCACTTCTGTCATACTGTCAGAAATTATAAACTGGTTTGTGGTTTGATTTATATCAGAGAGTGCACACAAACTTTAAAAAAATCAGCTAAAAATATTTTCCAGTGTAAAACATTACCACGTAATAGGAGTCCTATGAAATTCTGAGCGGTTGTAGCTGTTTAGCTCTAACTTTCTAGGAACGTGCCAGAGACTGTGTGGTGTCCTTCCACACAAGCTTGCAGTGAAAGATGAAAGCAGAGAAACATGGAAACAGCTAGAAAAGCAGATCTAGTTTTTATTGACATAAATAGTTGCTATTTTGACACAGTGCTGAATTTGCTTAACTTGTTAAGAAAGTGAGATGCAACAGACAATGTTCTCAGAGGGCAGGAGTGGCACTGAGAGTCCCTCTCCCCTGCATCCTGTCAGGCTGAGCTTGTGCACTCAGACCCCACCACCTGCTGGTTTAAAGCCATTTCTGCACCAGAAAAGCCGAACACATGGCAGCATTGCCTGATGTGCAGCCTGAGTAACTTAATGAGGTGAGAGTAAAAGGAGCTTTATGAGTGAACCTTATACGATATTACTGGTCCCATTAAGAGCAAAGCTCTTCCCAGCTTCAGTAGGCTAGAGATGGGGATAACGTGTGAAGTTTCTGAAGTAACTGCAGAACCGAAATAGGTGTTGAAATGTAGTTCATACATTAAAACTCATTTCAAACTGCTTGTGTAGAATGACCAAATCTTTCTATAAAACTCTGCAGAATGAACAAATCCAAGAAGAGCATCGTGTGGTCCCTCTGTCTCAGTATGTTTTATCTCCATCAGTTAACTACAGGGATAAAGAATACTCCATTGCTGAAACAATTTTGGGTACTTCTACCCTACATAAGCCTGTTTTGAGAGTCCTCAAACATGTATCAGGGATTCTGGCCTCCAGTGAACATCCATACTTCTCCGCTACACTTCCTCCAGTCATGGAATAGTTTGCATGACTTGCTGTGAGCTGTGTTGGAGCTTCAGCTGATGGGAGGAATAGTCTGGTGGCAACTTTTTGTAATAAGCTTAAGGAGCTTGGAGCCAGCAGTACAGGTCTCTTGGGAGCTCTGCTCTGGGAAGCTTCAAGTGCAGTCAGAGTTGTCAATCCTCATCATTTCACTGCAAGCTGACAATATCTGTTGCTTTTCATGAAGCCTTTGCCTCCTTGCATAACTTCACATTGAAATGCTGACCATCACAGGAGAGTGCTGGCATCCATGCCTATGGAGCAAAGGGATTTGGGGCAGGGGTGGCTCCACCTTGACAAGGACTGACCGGTGCCAAGGCAGACTGACAGGACTTTGAGTGTCTTGGGAGAGCACTTCCTTACAGGCCATGAAAAGACTGTTAGTTCAGACTCAGCACTAGTCAGAATGTCTGTGTTTGGTTTTGAGTCTCTATGTGCAAACCTGCCTGAAGGAGCTAATAAACAGGATGCTGTCAGGACACAATGAAGATTAACGATTAAAAATACAGATTTTTTTGGAACAGCTTGGCTGGCTCTGGTTTAATTCGGGTGCACAAGTATTCAGCCTATCCTCGGGTTAGAGGAGTAGTGTATTTCTTCAATGGAGCTTTTTCTGTATCTATTTTCTTGTATGCAAATCTGCAGTTTATCAAACTACTTCCACTATCAGTGGAAAAATCTTACCTGGAATTTTCAAAGGAACTTAATTATATTGAAGTTCAGTGGAAGATGCACCTGAACCTTTGTGAATTTTTAGTGAAAACAGGGCCAGTTTTGCAAAGATATTCTAGCCTAAAGTGTAATACCTGACATAAAGAGGAGATGTCTTGAGGTCTCTCACATCAGTGGATATCCTTATTTTAATAGAAGTCCTATTTAGTTATTAAACCAATACATAAATTGGTGTAAACTGGCAGAAAATTCCCAGTCAGAGGGAAGAGGTTGGGGCCACAACCTGGGCAGGCACAGTGCCTTTGCTGTACCTCCTCATTGTCCTGGTGCAGAGTGACCTGAAAAGTTTGTGCAGGTGCAGCTGTTCCCTCTAGTCTTGTGCATTACAACACTGCAGCTGTAATGCTTGCATGTGAATGTTACATATAAGATTTAACAGATGTCTGCTGCAAATCTTATTTTTTAATACAATTCTCGTTTTTGCAGAGGTTCTTTGATAGAGGCACTAGTTAAATTTTTTTTACTACTTCTTAGTACAATAAATTGACTTCATGCAGGGTGGCTATAATGTTTTCCATCTGCTAACTACATCAATAATAAACAACAAACTCATTTGTTCTTTGATTTCCCCATACCCGCATGGAAAAAAAGCCCCAAAAGCTTTGCTCATTTATCCACTTCTCTGTTGTTGATACACAGCCAAATGCAGTCCTTATTTTTAAGTCAATGGAGCAACTATGTGGACAAATTTATGCATATTGAACAAATTACACAAAACAATCTCTAATTTTGTTAGCACATGCACAAGTGGTGTAAGGAGTCATGAAACAGCATAACATATGCTTCTGTATTTTTTTTTCAGTAACTCCTTCAGCTGAGCAGGAAAACTATTCTTTTACAAGACTAAAACACAATGTAGCTAATACATTCATAATGGGTTCATATGATCCACTCTTTATCCCCAATGACTCATTTTCAGAGCTTAATGCAATACTCCAAAAGCTGAAAAATGTAATTCAGAGCCGCTTCCTGGTCTAAAATATTGATTCACTAATTCACTGTTTATAGCTTCTTGTTGCAGACTTTCCTGGTAAGTAAAACACAAACCAACTGAACATCCCAATTCTTTCACTGAAATCATCAGGGAAGTGTTTGATCACAACTCCAAGAAGCCTCAAATACATTTTAAAACTGGAGTGTGTGTTTAAATGTTTTCCTAGAGCAAAGAGGCTTTTCTAAACTTTTACCAAAATCAGAAGGGTTTGTCTACCTAGAAACCAAATAACTAAAATATATTTAACTCTTCAGTCTCTAATTTTATAATTATGGGAACAGAAGCTAAGAATTTCTCTTGCACATTCAAAAAAGCAGTAGCAAAAAATGTGAATATAAAAAATAGAGATGAAACATTTCTCAAGCATGTCTTGAAACCCTAAGATAAACATTACTTTCCTTTTCACAGCTGAAAGACCAAGTGCCTGAGAGATAAGAAGACTTAGGCAGTACTATCCAAAGTCTACCTACCCCCTTTCTGCTGTCTGAGCCTCCCAGTGTCTGAAATTTTGAAACTGAAGTTCATTTGATGCCTGAAAGACTTTTCCCAGGTACATCTGGAGGCGCTTTGTTCTGGCTGCTACATGGATGATCTTGCAGCTGAAGGTTAAGCCTGTCAAGATTCAGAAACCTGCTGATTCCTCACTCAGCCTTTTTAAGGGACCATTTCTCATGTGTGCCCAGAGACCTGTTGCACTGGCCTTCACGTAAAATGCAGATTCTTCCTTCTGGAGCAATGGGTGAGGCAAGACCTTTGTGTTCTTCATGGCTTGAGTCAGGAGGTTTGACCTCACTTTCCCCATGTGCCTGGCAGATTTGCTCTAACCATCAGGACACAGGTTCATTGATTTGAAGGACAAGCTGAGGAGGATGACTGAGGTCTCCACATGTAGCCATGATGCTAGCAAAAAATAAATAAGATGTAGACTGACAGCCAAATGGTTTGGGATCTTTGAGAATGGGCATCCATGCTCCAAATCCTACCTGTGCAATTTTGCTAAATCTCTAATTTCCAGCTGATTTCCCTAACCTTTAGTTTTAGTTTCTCTCACAACTCTTGCTTGGCTTATAACAGAATAAAAAAACTGCTTTTCTCCTGAAAAAAAGACTAGTAGGTGTCTAGAACACTTTCTGGGGACGTGTGGTTTAGCATTGTCAAGCAAAAGTGAGAATAGGAGCTGTCTCTTCTGTAGCCTGTAATCATCTGAGCAGAAGCCATTTGGCAGAGCAGGGGCAGCCTGGTCCCAGGAGCTTAGTTGGAGGCACAAAAAAGACCTATAGCACAGTATGGTGGTGAAGGCTTAATGTGGACAAGGCTTTGAGAGGCACTCTTCACACTGGCATCGCCTTTTCAGGCTATTTTCAGCAACTCCCTTCTCCTTGCTGCCTGTTATGGTTTCTAGTTTGAAGCTATTAATTCCCACTGGCATTTGTTTGGAAACTGAACAGGGACCTGAGGAGGGAGTTCTCCGCAGAGGTGATGCTGTGAGATTGAATGGCTGACTCACATTACAGATCTGGGCTTAAATTTCTTGTTTAGAATAAGACATGAGGGTTTGATTCTGGAAAAGAAAAGCTAAATAACCCCAGAGGCTCATACCCTTAAAACTCCCTTTCTGGTGGAGACTGATTCCCTCCATGTGGGTGCAGGAAGCCTCCTCCATCCCCTAGCTGATGTCATAGGGCATTTCTCGGGGGGATTTCAGCAGTGTGGACCCTTCAACATGCAATTCAGGAACCAAATAAAATTGGTGGTTATTTTAATTATAAAGATACAAACACAGAGCTTAGCAGGGAAAGGATGGTGATCCTTTGAGTCTTCCCTGGGAAGCAAAGGCTCAAGCAAAAGGCTTGAGAACAGCACCATCTCCTGGAAATGCCTCATATGGCTTGGCTTATCTAAGTTGTCTGAATGCACTTTTTTCCTGAAACTACTGTAACTTAAATTGGTACCGTGGTTAATGTATTCCCTACTGCTACCAAATTATTCCTTCAGCAGTAACTGAATACCACCCACGCATGCTTTTTCATGTATCCCATGTTAACCATGAACCAAATATGACACATGCATAGGGGAAGTTTTGTCAGTGTAAAATGTGTGGGTACACCATGTTCACCACAGGGACATGTATACATGCCTCGAGAAGGCCAAGCAACACAAGCTAAACTAATTTTACATTTTCCCTGGAGCCTTCATCTGAAACCTGTTTTTTCTTAAAGGTAACAAAGAAAATAAAAGAAAAATCAAAGTGTATTGGTTTTTCAAGGTAAGACTTGATAGCAGGGGGCTGCCACTGCACACACACTGCACACACTGCCAGAAGCTTCCCCTGTATCTGACAGAGCCAGTTCCAGACAGCTCCACGGTGAATAGACCACTGTCCAAGGCCAAGCCCACCAACAATGGTGGTAGCAGCTCTGGTGTAACGTATTTGATAAGGGGGAAAACATTACTGGGCAACAGAGACTGCAGCCAAAGAGAGCAGTGAGAATATGCTCCATGAACATGCCCATCTTGTATCACAGTAAGCTTTTTCTTAAGAACAGCAGTGTCATCTCACTTGAACACATGTAAGTAGATAGCAACTAGATAGTCACAGGATTTAGATTAGGCCTTTGACAAACTTTGCCACACCAGTGAGTTATCATATAAATTATCAGTCAAACACATACAAACCTCCTAAAAATTAGCTGATGACCAGTTAATTATTAAACCTGAGGGGATAATTTGAATAACGAAATTAGAAATGTTGTATTTGGCAATATGTAGAATTTTAATATTGAAATCTAGATTTGCCTATGTTGTTCTTGGCAAGTGTTGCATTCTGACTTTTGTATTTATACCAACTTAATTAAGGGCTAGCTAAATGCACACTTTGCTCACTGCTAGAGTGATTTTCCTGGTAGTAAAATGATTTGCTACGGCCTTTTATTTTGCAGCTATATTAATCTTTTTATTTAAATGTTTATGCCCATGCTCTGATTTGAAGACCGCTCCTTATACTGCCCACTAGATTTTTTAATGCTTGAGACATGACTGAATTTTTTTCTCTCCAGCTAAAACCTAGCCTGAAGATGAAGCTGACTGCAGTGATAGGACAAGATGCTCTGCTTTCTTAGCTGTAACTGAACAACCAATCTGTGTTTCAAGAACTAAGTCACACAGATCTCCATGAGGGCATTGCTTGGCCTTAAAATAGTACCTTGAAAAAACCAGTAATTCTTCTGTTTCTTAAGGTTTATCACTAAATACTGTCAGCTCTTTGCTTCTTTTACAACAAGTGAGAGGATAGTGTGTAATTCCAAATGTAACTTCTTTTACCCCCAAGTCATTATGGGAAACCATAGGTGGTGCTAAGTGTGTATCAACTCATTTGGAGTCTCAGCTAATACACACATCTAGCTTTCAAGTCTATTCTTCAATACTAAATCTTTCTTTTTGTTTTTCTTCTGAGTCTGTGACTCTCAGCCTGACCCTTCACAGAAGACTTTTATGTGCATTCCATTCCCTTGCATCTCCTTCTACAGAATGTTACATTACTGAAGTCAAACGAGGGACTTGCAACAAAACTTGCTTTTGTTTAAATTCATGGACAGGAGAAGCAATTTGGTTTAACACTCCAATCAGTGTCATCCTTTTAATTTTTTTCTCCCCATTTCCAGTCTAAACCAGATAGTTTAGAAAATCTGGTTAAAACTAAACGCAGGGTCAGTCTGACTTCAAGTAATGCCTTCATTGTGGTCAGTCATGTGTGCTACGATTGCTTCAACTAATAAACCATGGCTTACAGAATTAATAATAGATTGCCTAATAAAACAACACCCTTCATGTTCCATTGGTGATGGAATATAATCTTACATTTCACAATATACAAATGCATTGTGGATTGAACATGGACTTCAGGCAGGATAAGAGAATGGAGCTCAGTTTTGCTGTAGGTGAAGCAAAAACCTTTTAAAGAAAACATATGTAATTGCTCTGCCCAACCCAAAGATTATCTAGAAATAACTGCCTTTTCTTAGGTGGCTAGATGTAGAGTTTCTAAGTAAATAAATATTTTTATTAAGAGCAAGAGATTAATTGCAGTGGCTGCCTGGCTTCAGAGCAGAGCAGTTGTTAAGTAGCAGAAAGTGACCTGTGTGAGCTCTGTGTACTGCATCCAGATGACAAAATGGTCCCTCTGACAGTGTTTGTTCTGCGTGTCTTCCTGTGATGCATTTGTCATTCTCCTGCTCAAGCATCCTGATGGTAGTGTGTCCATGTCAGGCTTAGAGAAACCTGAAATGGGGATACTAGTCCCATCAATATACATCAAGATATTCAGGGAGATAACAAGCACTATTATGTGTTGCCTTTTATTGGTAACGTCTTCCATTATTTTCCATTAGCAACCACCCAGGCAGTCTCTTCTCAGTTAGGGGTCTTTCAGTGTGAGTGATGGTGCATGGAGTACAGTGTAGTACAGTAGAAATTTCTAGAGGACAAACAAGCAGAAGAGTGTGATTAGCAATTCTGTTAAGGTTTCTGGCTTCAGGAATTCTGTTACAAGGTATGTATCACCGGCTTGCTCTAAAATGGGAGAAGCTGTGAGAAAAGCAGAATGAAGGTTGCAGCTACTTCCTTCTTGCATGCACTTAACAAGTTCATCTACGGAGACTGAGCTAGGCATAGACAAGACCTCTTGCTGAGCTCCCTTCTGCCTCCAGACAGAAGTGGAGTAAGGTGGAAGGTGAGTGCTTTTCAGACCAGTGCAAAAAATGATCCTATGGTGTCAAATGGCAAACAGCCAAGCTTGTCTCTTGGGTAGTGAAAGGTAGTTCCAGAGGAAAGTACTATGTAACACATATCCAGGTACAGTGGTAAAGCTGGTGGTTATAAATGGGAACAGTGCTTTTTGTGTCATGGCTGATCTGCAGACTTTGAAGACATAAGGCTGATGAAGTGAGAAACATGAGTTGAACAGACCTGTACCCAGAGTCCCTACTGGGGATAGGAAGGAGAAATGAGCAGAAGATATGTAAAAAAGTAATTTCCTCCTTTCTGTGTCACTTTTAATTTCCCTCTCCCTCTCTACATGATTCTCTATATACAGTGGAAAGTGACCTATGCAGTTGTGGAGGGCTTTCACTATTCACTGTGTTTTTATTTTGGTTTTGCTGCTGCTGACATAATGACCACTGTTGCCTTTTCAAGACATTAACAATTTAAGTTGTCAAACTGGTCAGATTTACATTTCATGCTCCTTCCCCTCTGCCAGCCAAACTGCTTTAGTGAAGGTCATTGCAGGAGTCAGCTGGGAGATGCAGAACTCAGTCTCTGGCTGGGGGGCACAGTGTGAGCTCCAGCATAAAGGTGAACACCCTTGTATAGATTTGTTCTGATTAAGAAGGGAGGGACCAATGAGCTATGCCTCAGGAAATTCCCCTGCTTTCATATAACATTATCACACTATAGGCATCGTTGTATCCTGAAGCTCTGGGAATTTCTTGGGAGCACAGCTGATGTCAGGAATGATCAGCAAAATACTGAAATCAACAAAAAAACTATGTGCAGGTATTATGTCCGATTTATTCCTATGTATTTGAAAGCCTATGTTTAGATCTCAATTTGTAATGTTACATTACATTCAATCAAAAATAAGTGTGAATCATAAATAAAGTGTCAATACACATAATATGGCCTAACTGAAAAATATCATATTTGGTCATGGCGTTAAGCAAGAGTAGTATGTTGTACGAATACTTACCTTTCACTTTTTGAATTTGAGGATTAATTTTGGTCTACATTGAACTTTACAGGTTAGATTTAAGCTTATCACAGAATTTATCACTTGCCAGGTTGTAGAGATCTGATTTGTAACATACTTTAATAAAGAAAATTGTGATTATCTTCTTGAATAAGGATCTTTAGACAAACCACCGTGACTCTAAGATGAGCTCTAGATGCAGAACTAAATGGTAAACTAAAATTGTTAACTACTGTGTTTTATGCCTGAATTCATTGTAAATTCTGTGCAGTACCTCAGAAAACTAAAATGTCCTCAGAAAAAATCTAAATTCTACAAGCAGAAGGCAAGTTCAAATTTTTTTGACAACCTTTACAAAAGCTTTTTCAATGTCTCTGGATCCTCCCTAGGAATAAAAAAAAAAAAAAAAAAAAAGCAGGCTGGGATTTTTTGTTCTGGTCCACTCCAATACAGTCTGGATGGCTGATTCTGCCTATTTAAATTCTGCCCCAGAATTTCAGCTGGATAGGCCATGAGACATTTCTTGTCCTAAACTGCTGCTTGTGTTTCCAGTGGCCTAATCCTCCAGCTCCACCAGCACCAGGAGGACATTGGGCATCCCACTGTGTATCAGTGCCCATTAAACAGGAATACAATACCAGAGCAGTCTGCTCCTCATTTATTTTAGTACACAAGGGGTGTTGTAAGAGAAGAAATTTTCACTGGGACTAATGAGCAGAGTTTTAATTGCAGTGGAACTAGGACAACAACTTTTCAATTACATCATAACTGATTGAGGTAAAATGAGGGTATTCTCCTCAGGTCATCCTGGGCCTTTTGAAATGATTGTCTATGTAGATACCAGTACTTGATAACTGTAGCATGGAATTGTTTGCTCAGTTCAATCTATGGCAATTCTTTTTTTATTTCAAATACAGCCTAACAAGTATATACTAATGCAAAATTTCTAGTAATTTGTTTACCCTTTTTGGAATTGCCAGAGACTCTCAGAAATATAAGTGATGAGGAATTATTTTTCCCCATTAAAAATTCTGTATTTGGGATTCTTGTTCTTTTAATCTGAAACAAGAAGCCAAACTCTCTCCTAGTCAAAGCAATTTGATCATGGGGTAAGATTTTATTATTATAAACAAAATAAAAACTCTTTGCAATGAGATTGTGTTCATATGCCATCAAAAGCTCGTAAGGGAGAGGGCATATCAGGTAGTCCAGCAAAGGGAAAGCCATTTCAGCTCCACACTGCTAGGTTCATACAGGACTACATATGCAGATACTCATATACAATACACACATACATATACATATGCACATAGCTGGCCACGTTGATGGACTCAGACACAAAAATGCACCACTCACACAAACTGTACCAATGGCCTTGCACTGTTGCCTTCTCTGGCTCATCAGGATGAACATTAATTGGTGGGAAACTTATCTATATGTTTAAACAAAATATGGATTGCTCCAGTAACTGAGACCCTCCGCAACTGGTCCTGCATGCTAAGTTTACATGGTTGCTAACACCTCTGCACACCTGCTCCCAGTGCCTGCAGCCTCACTTGTGGACATAAGCACACTATGGCTCCCCAGTAAGTGTCACCTGCATCCTCTTGTCTCCAGTTGTCTCACACACACACACACACACACACACATACAGATAGAAACAGGTCTTTCATTTGACCCCATCCCTTACTTTCTGGCCTGGACTGGCAATGCCTCCAGAAGCAAGCTTGCACACCTGCACTCATGCCAGTCCCTGGCACTGTGGATGGAAGGACTCCTGTGACGCATGGTCCCTGCTCCATCCTGAGGTGCCAGAGAAGGGAACAGTGCAAGGCCGTTGGTGCAGCTGGCACTGATACACCCATGCCCATATGTGCATGCAGAATAGACAGTCCTTCACCCAGGAAATTGCATAGGAAGGGATTTTAGTGGGAAGACAGAACATCACCTGACTGTGGTGACCAGGCACATGGCATGGCCAGAGAAGTAAGCGGAGCAGCAATGAACATGTTTAAATGTCACTATCCCTTTTTTCCTCTTATCTCTCTATTTCCCATACTTGTTCCTCCCCAAAACATCTTGATCCCTTGCTTTCTCCCCTAACCAACCCTCATTAAGTCTTAAATAATCCCCAAATGTTCTTCCCAGTATCTCTATCATGGTTTATGGTTTATCTGCAGCAGACAGATGAGCCTGACACAGCCGCTCACTCACATGCCACCCTCCTCCTCCACTCCTTCTGATGCAGGAGAATCAGAAGGGTACAAGACAAAAAACCTATAGATGTAGGTAAAGACAACTCAGTAGGCAAAGCAAAAGCCATATGTACAAACAAAGCAAAATAAGAAATTATTGCTTTTCTATCTGGATAACGTAGCTGTCATTCTGTCATTTATACAAAGAGTATAACATCAAAAAATAAAAGAAATATAGCCCCTGGCCCTGCAGGAACATACACAAGTACTTAATTTCTTAATATAATATATATTATAATATAATAACTTACTTAATATTCACTCTGAAAAAGCAGAATGCTAAACACAGGTAGTAAATCTGTACTTGCTTCTTTTAATCAAGAAAGAAGTTGATTTTTTTTGTTTTTTTAATGAAGGTTGACTACAGAACAGGTACCACTGAAGATTATCCTTGTTTTAAGGAAAAATCTTTAATTCCTTTGCCTGTAGACAAATTGAGGTTAAGGGCTCCTGATCACAATTGCTTCAAAGAACAGTTCTTGCAGGTCAGTCCTCTCAGAAACCTGAAAAATTTTCCTTGGCAGGTGTTGAGATCTGCCTTTTCCCAGGTGAGGAGTTTCTATTCAAACTTCCTTAAGTGTTTATCCTTTAAAAATGAAGACCTGAATTAAGGCTACAGGTATTGTAGCATTTTAAGATAAGACATCATCAGAGTCACTTCGCCAACAGTTTCATTTCATTCTACATTTACATTTGCTAATCCTCTTGAATGTTTGATTTTGCAGGATAAAAATCTCAGACTTGTGTTTGGAAATGTCGAAGGATGTGTGTAATTTGAGGAGAATGGAACATGAAGGTACATTTGAGACTGTAGTTCAAGTGTCACCTTCAAGACTAGGTCACGGAGCCCATAGCTCCTACCTAACTGTGAAGACTGCTTCTCAGGATACTCCACAAGACCCCTGAGGCTGAAGTATCCCTCTTCCTCACACAGAATGCTAGTTAATATTGACTGCAAGAACTAAGACTTGAAATTTGTATTCATTCACTTCAGAAACACGCAGCACAAGCTGCTCTTCTCACAGGGACATCCCCTCTGGAGAGTGTAGGCACAGCCACACAGCAGTGATAGCCAATGTCACCATGGTCCTGTGCATCAGGATGAACAGACACACCCTCTGCAGCAACGGGGGAATCAATGTATAGAACATGGTGCACAAGCAGAGCTGCAAGCAAATCTTATTTTATTTACAGTAATTTTTACTGTAAATTTGGGGAGTAAAAAGTAGCAATTTTTTTCCTGACAAAGTAGGTAAGGTCACTGAAGCGCTAAGTAAGCAAATTTGTGTTTTGTAGTAATAAATATACATGGATAACCTGAGGGTGAAACAAAGCATTTTCTGCTTTCCTCTTAAAAGTATGTTCAGTTAGAGAAATTGTTTTCACTCTTTCTCATATTGCAGACTTCTATATCACAATGCCTACTTCTGTATGGTAAAATTAAATGTAATGACAGCAACTTGCTTTTTATTTAGTTATTCTTCAAAATTATTTTAAAAATTTTCACAAACCCACACACAAACTTACCCATGTTAAAAATCACCATATTAGACGAGTGAAAAGATGAGGCTGTGAGACATTTTTATATTCAAAAGCACGATGTGAGCCACATTCATGTCACATGCACAACAACCTACAGTTCTGGTTCTATTGAAGCTATGGGATGAAATCCGGGCTTCAGGGTTACCATTTGTCTGTGATAATCTCTGTGTGGTATTTTAGGGCAAAGGCCATCCTTTATTTATTTTCTCTACCATAAAATGTTAATTCTGTCATAAGTGAATCTTATCTATGACCAGAAGATGGTTTCTGTTTAAAAAATTGACAGTCTCATGATAGGAACAGAAATACAAGGGTTTATGGGCTGACAGAAGAAGCATGAGGCAACAGAGACACAACAGTGACCAGTCTCACAAGGAGTGGTCAAGCCTTTGAGTTGTCTGCCTCTACCCACCTCCTGTCGTGTGTTTGCGGGTACCACAAGCAAAAATATGCATTAAGAAAGGACTTGAAGGGTGCCATGGAGAACTACTTTGGTATTTACGAAAAAATCATTTAAGTCCAACAAAAGTGTGTGTATTGCTGCCAGCAGTTCTGCTGTTAGTAACAGCACAGTAGTTTGTTTGTCTTATGAAAAGTGTAACCCCCTTACAGTCACCTTATTCAAACCTGGGTAAAGTTATTTTCATAGGTAGTTACTACAGATTATTTAAACCTGCATGAAGAATTGTTTCAGACCAACTTGCTCCTGTCACAGAGTCACAAAATATTATGAGTTGGAAGGTGCCCACAAGGATCATTGAGTCCAGATCTTAAATGAATGGCCCACACAGGGAATGAACCTTGGTGTTATTACCACCCTGTTCTAACCCTCTGAGCTAATCTCATGTTTGTCACTACATATTGAGATAGGTTGACCTTGCTTACCTTAATGCTTTCTGCTCTTCACCATTCAAATAATGTATTGGAAATTTGATCCCAGTTTTTCAGCACACTTCAACTGCCAATTATTCATTGTGTCTTATCCCTCATTCTTCCCATGTGTGCCCTGCTGAGGGCCTCTCTAACTCCCAAAGACTGCGACTACTGAATGCCTTGTTGACTTTCTCCTGCACAGAGCAGATGGGACTGCTGCTGTATTTTATTTCACACTAGGAAAGCTGTGAGGGGCCGTAAGTCTTGCAGCCAGAAGGAGCAGTAAGTCATGAGGCCAGCAAGAGGGCAGGGGCCACAAGGCCAGGTTTTAAATTAAGTGCATAATAAGACCTTTGTACTGGGAAAGTGGGGGAGTAGGGCATATACATCCTGCAGAAGCCAGACTGCTGATTGCAGGCAGTCCTAATGGGAAAATGTGGAGGGTGAAGAAAAAATAATGAACCTATATGCTTGAGTAAAAAATGTGACCAGTCTTAGAATAGTAAAGATGTTTTAAAGCCTTTGTGAAGCATCTTCTCTTGGATTGCTCTATGACAGAACTCCCCATGAGAACTTCCTACATCAACAATTTCACGTGGCATCTTTCAGAACCGTCACAGGTATTTGCATTACTAATGCCCTCTTCCTATGAATAAAAGTTCTGGCCTGGTTAAAGGCCTGCACAATGTATGCACATTAATGTGTTTGCCTGTGTGGCAGCCACAGATCTGACTGCAACATCAATGTGATGCAAGAGGGAGTCTCTGTTGGTGATTTACAAAGCAGTTCCACTTGTGTGAGGCCCGAAGACCTCCATATGTATGAAGTGACCCCTCAACACAAGGTAAGGAAGAACTGTCCAGACTTCATTCTCACCTTCACATTGCTTTTACAGGAGGAAGCTTTCTATTTGGCTCGTTTCGAGAACCTTTGGTTTACATATAAATGTCCATTCTGTACTTGGGGAGTAAGAAGAAATGGAAGATGCAGAGAAAAGTTTATGAAATAATCCCAAAATGCTCCAAAAATTTCACCTCTTGGTAAAACTTGTTGTGATCACTCAAAAATGTTTTCATGCCAAAAGACAGAATATGGAGTCTTTGAGAGAATAGGGGCTAGGCAAAATCAGACTGGGAAAGCTAAACTCCTACAGTACTTGGAGGAAAAAGGGAGATTTCAGGTTATGAAATTGGAGACTGAAAAGAATTGCTAACTGAGGTACTGTTATTTCTGTTGCATGTGTTGGATAATGAAACTTCCAGTGAGACATAAAAATGCTTTCATGTGTGAAATAAGCTGACCAGAAAGGGAGATGTTTCTAGCCATACTACAGGAATGTAAGAAGAGAGACACTAACTTTGTGGTGTGATAGTGATTGTATTGGGTTTGTGCAGCAAGGCTTTGGTAGCAGGAAGTTGCTTCTGTGAGAAGCTGTCAAAAGCCTCCCTCATGCCCAGCTGAGGCAGTTCTAGTTGGCTCCAAGATGTACGCACCAATGGCCAAAGCTGAGCTGAACATCAGTGGTGTTCAGCTGTTATCACAGTGCCTCTCTGATAATGTACTTAAGAAAGGGTAACAGCATGAGAGAGGAGTGAGAAAATGTCAGAGGCTCTGCAGACACTGAGGACAGTGAAGAAGCAGGGGGAGGAGATGCTTCACATGCTGGAGCTGAGATTCCCCTGCAGCCTGTGATGAAGACAATGGTGAAGTAGGCTGTACCCCTGCAGCCATGAGGGTCCCAGGCAGAGCACATATAGCCTTGCAGCCTGCAGAGAACACTAAAATAGAACATGCTGAAGCAGTTTGTGAGGAAGGACTCACACTGGAGAAGTTTGTGGAGGACTGTTCTCCCATGTGTGGGACTCCATGTTGCAGCAGGGGAAGAGTGTGAGGAGGAAGGAGCAGCAGAGACAATGCATGATAGACTGACTACAACTCCCATTCTGCATTCCCCTGTGAGACTCTGGGAGAGAGGTGGAGAAATTGTGAGTGAAGTTGAGCTTGGGAAGAAGGGTGGGGAAGGGGAAAAGTGTTTCTAAGACTTGTTCTTATTTCTCATTATCCAACTCTGATTTGTTTGGCAATAAACTAAATTAAATACCCGGAGTTGAGCCTGTTTTGCCTGTGACAGTGATTGGTGAGTGATCCCTCCCTGTCCTTATCTCAACCCACACAAGATATTATATTCCCTCTTCCCTGTACACATGAGAAGGAGGAGTGATAGAGTGGCTTGGTGAGCATGTGGCAGCAGCCAAAACCAACCCACCACAGCGGAACATACAGACTTTTGCTAATAAGTCACATGGATAGAAATATATCATCAATAAAGATGATGAGGTACCATCACTCCTTCTGGACTGAACACATCTGTGCAACGGATGCCAAGATTGCATTTGTCCTTGCTGTGGAGGTTGGTGGGGGAGGTTAAAGAAGAGAAAGGAGGGTACCTGGATCTGATATAGCTGCTTGACATGCTCTCAAAGAACCTCTCAGTAAAAGGAAGTTCACGATGTGTATTTCTTTCTTTAAACCTTTCTTTCTTTACACATAATTTAATAATATCCCTAAGACTGCCATTTCCTAGGGATGAAAGGAAAGAAATACAGTGAAGTGGTCTGGAGCTGTGATTTTGCATGCTTTGTATGCTTGTTTTGTTATGCTTTGGTCTGTTACGTAAATCTTGCCAAGAGCAGGGTTGTCCCTTTTTCTACGTGGGTTAGGCACTCCTGAATCATTAGCAATAAAGAACTAACTCTTTGGCTGCCAAATCCTGCTGGCCCTACCCGTGTCCTTCAACAGGTGTATAGTCATCAGAGCCACTCAGCAATACCTGCCATCAATTCTCATCTGACCCAATATTTTGCCTGTTAAATTCTTGATTTTCTCTATTGAGAAGTCTCATGATCATTATCTATAGTGTCTATTAGTTAATACATTTCTATGAATTATTTTATTGTGAGGGTAGTGAGACACTGGACCAGGTTGCCCAGGGAAGTTATGGATGCCCCATCTTCAAAATGCTCAAGGACAAGGTAGACAGAGCTCTGGTCAATNTTGCCCAGGGAAGTTATGGATGCCCCATCTTCAAAAAAAGAAGCAGGGACAGTTGAACTAGACAATCTTTAAAGCTCCCTTCCAACCCAAACAATTCTACGATTCTGTGTTTCCAAGCAGCTGTGTCACCTGAATGCATGTTTGGAGTACAAGTCACAGGAGTTATGCTGAATGCATGTTTGGATGCATATCTTGTAGCTACATGGCATGCTTGTATTTAGCATGCTACACAGTGTGCTTGCCATTTAGCATACAGTATTCATGTCTATGGCACAATTAGAACTTGCTACCTTTCTTTTTAGTTGTTTCTAGTGGAAAAACCTTAAATCTGGAAGTCCCCCTAGGCAAGCTGCAGGCATCTTCCTCACCAGAGGTTTAAGAAAAATCAGCCTAGAAAAACATCTGACAGCCAGACATGCAAGACAATATACTGGGGTTTCTTCCAGTTTGACATTTCTTGGAAAGTATCAATTGTGCTAAGATACCAGAGAGAAGATGTGAAAATACAGGGTAAGATGTCAGACCTTCGATGTCTACATTCTTTCTTTAATGCAAAGGTTTGGCAAAAGTATTTAGTTGTGGGAGCATCACCTTTTTCTATGTACTACCACAAATGTGACGGCATATGATCTTTAAGGTAAAAATTACCACGGCAATCCAAAATGTTGAAAGAGAGCTAAAGTCTCCTTGTGGCAGGTGGGAATGTGTGTATGTGTGTGATCTCTTGCATGGATATTGAGAGGATCATCCTAGCATGATGCAGTGTAATCTATAAGGTCTCCCACTGCACATATTTAATGTTATTGGTGTAAGTAGTTGAACTGGTAAGGTTGAACATGCTTCTAAAAATTCGCAACATAAGCATGATACAGAAGAGAAGAAGTGGATACACAAACTCACAGTGAGATTAATATGATTACCAGAAAAAGCATTAGTCTTAACCAAGAATCTTTGGTCAAGATCTCTGTAACTCTCACAACAGTAGAAAGTGCATATTTATATGTGGGGTTTGCACAGAAATTCTTCCAGACATAAGAGGTGGCATGATAGAAATGGTAATAGTTAAAAAAAAAATTTACATGCAAATCTGTTTCTAAACAATATTAGAGGTGACATACAAAGGGAGAGGTTGATTGGAGGATTTCTGCCTGAATTTATTTTTCTGCCTTAAGATCTTACCTGTCTTTTTCTTTCCTCTCCTAAAAGGTTTTATGAGAGGATTTTAATAGCATGTCCATATTCCGAGCAACTGGGAAGGGAAATACTTTTGTTAAATTACATTATGCATGTCCAAGTCTCCTTATCTCCTTTAAAATGTCTAGTAATTAACCATGGCCAAAAAGTTTTTCACCAAGAAAAGCCAAAGGTTCTTGGTTCTTCCATGAAACCATCAGCAACAATGCAGGTAGAAAACTAACACCAATTTCTAGATTCTTTCCTTCATTTGTGGTGAAAGCAAAAATTACAAGAGGCAGAGGTACTTATTTTAGGAATTTCCTGACAGGTTTAGTTTGTAATGTTACTCCTTTAAGATATCTTATTTTGTATGCTATGTATTGCAGAATAATTTTCACTACAGAACACTGCGTTCAATAAAAGTTTTTCTTTTAATTGCAAGTGCAAAATATAATCAGGAGAAAAAATTAAGAAAGCCAAAACATTGACCCTTTTTCTCTCCAAGAGAACTTTGCCAAAGCTTGGCATAAATGGAGTTTTAAGATGACCACTGATTCAAAAAAGTTGTGTTGATGCTGTCTCCCAGCCCCCATCTTGTGATCTGTTTCAGCAAAGTTACATTATTTTGGTGTGATGGGTTTACCATGTCTGAATGCCAGGTGCTCACCAAAGCTGCTCTGCCTCTGCCCTTCTCAGCATGGACAGGGGAGAAAAAAATATAATAAAAGGCTTCTGAGTCGACATAAGGGCAGGAAGAGATCACTCACCTAATACTGCTATGGGCAAAACAGACTCAAGGTGGGGAAAGTTAATTTGATTTCTTACCAATCCAATCAGAGTAGGATAATGAGAAATAACACCAAATCTTAGAAACAGTTTGGCCCCAACACCTTCCTTCTTCCCAGGTTCAACTTCACTCCTGATTTTCTTTACCTCCTCCACCCAAGCAGCACAGGGTGACAGGGAATGGGGGTTTCGGTCACTTCATCATATGCTGTCTCTACTGCTGTGTCCTCCTCAGGGGAAAGACTCCTCACACTCTTCCCCTGCTCCAGCATGGGGTCCCTCTTAAGGAAAACACTCCTCCACATTCTCCAGTATGAGGCCATGGGTTGCAGTTCTTCACAAACTGCTCCAGTATGGGTTCCTCCCATGGACCACAGTCCTTCAGGAACAGACTGCCCCAGCCTCCTCTGTCCCACAGAGGTTACCACAGGTGTGCACCTTCTACTTCCCATTCTCAGAACAAAGCAAAAGAGCTATAAAGCAAAGGTACATTTTATAGCCAGAGTCAAGGGCAAGTGCTGTCCTTTCACAAACACCTTAATTTCATTTTGGTGTTCTTCAGCTTCCTGACATACAGGTCTTCTTGAGGGTGGATACTCAGGTGTTGTGACCACTGGTGGTCAGTGCTGGGGAACACAGATTAATGTTTGTTGGGAAAACAGGCTTCTGCAAGTAACTGAGTTCAATCCGTACCCCAATTTGGTGAACAGGAGCAGTGGTGAGGCCTCGGGCTGGTCCATGTTGAGGGTTGTTGGAAATGGGGTGGCAATCCTCACTGCCCAGGTCGATAAGGCCACCCCTAGCTTCGTGGTGAGCTACCCAGCACTAGGAGATGATGCATAGCCTTGCTTCTTCCTCCTTGTGAGTACCACAGATCTCTGAGGCAGCTCTGGGCTCCCTCCGTATGCTCGGGCCAGAGGACTGGTGCCACCAGCCCCGCGGTGATGAGCGATGGCGTGGGTACTGATGCCTTAGATATTTAGAATATTTAGAATAGAGTCTCAACAAGGTAGAGGCCTTGTCAAGCCTTTAAAGGGGGGGAATGATGCCTAAGATTTTGACTCATATTTTCGAATTCTGTATTGCGTAGGGTGTAACTCTGAGATGCTTTGTAGCCTTGTTAGCTGCTGTTCTCTCATGCTAAGATAGACATAACAACGCCTCTCTGCACCTGCTCTTCAAGGACACTTAGACTGCACAGGCCCAAAGCCTCTAAAGGGG
>VZRO01002169.1:752699-799660 GCA_013397915.1 Daphoenositta chrysoptera | reverse complement strand
CAGGGCCGCGCCGAGCTCGCGGGCGATGGGCGGTGGGGCCGGCCGGGCTCCCCCGCGGCGGGGGCTCGACCCCCCCTCCTCCCCCGGCCTTCGCGGAGCTTGCGCCGCGCCGAGTTCGGTGTCAGTTCTGGCCCAGGCCACCCCGTGTTGGCCAGCACCAGCCATCTTTTGTGGGGTCTTCTGTTGTAGCGTTGAAATTTGCGCATTATAGCCACACACACGTGTAAGATCCATTATACGTCCATACACCTTTACGTATGGATGGAAACAGTAATTGCGATGCTACAGTTGCTATCTCCCACAAAGATGGCTCTGTGTGTGCGTACGTGTGCAAACACATGTGGACACGCACAGTCGCGCAGACACACACACACACTCTTCTGTTTTCCTACATGTGATGTGTAAGTCTTTTTGAATTTTACTTTGAGGTAGGGTTGATTAATTCCTTTTAAAACGTAGAGAAGCATCTTGCCTAAGATACCCATTGACGTAGCATTGCTATCCTGCTTATGAGTGTTAAATGTAGCCTGAGAAAGCGTGTTATACTGAGGGCTAGAGCAAAAGGTTTTACTAGCATTAATGGAAAACAAAATATATTAACTCACCAATTTTATACATATATTAATGCTCTGTTTATAGGAAGCTATTAGAGAATTATTCTTAAGCTCTTCTGAGCTGTGGAGTTTCCAGTTATTAATAATCAGAAATTTGGAAAACTAGCCTTTGGTGTGCAGACACTGTTCAGCTAATACTTGGTTTTTTGTGTATATACATGCAGGAGAAGGGAACTTTTTTCTTGTTCTCAGTAACTGCACCTACTCATTTTATTGTATTTATAGTGTTGGGCTGCACTATTGGTCACAGCCTGGTATAGAGCCCACCAGTTTTTATGGAGAGTAAGCATTGTGTCAGAGTGATCAGTACAATAGTCAGTGCCGCCTCACTGGAGGACCTAAAAGAGATTGCAGCAGATTTGAGTGATCATGGTCTTCCTCCTCCATCAAACTGTGTAGGAATGGTTTTGTTTCTTCAACCACACTGGTACCTTTCTTGTTTAATTGACCTCTGCTTGATTTAGGTACCAAAGAACTTCTTGCTTTTTGTCTTAATGGTGACTAGTGAAAAGAACTATTTTATCACCTGTTTCATAGTGGAAAAATGTTAGGGCAGAGACTGGTTTGTATAATTAATGTTCAGACTCAGGTGTTATTAATGTCAGTAAGCATCTCAATTTCAACACTGTTTTTTTAGCTGCTGATATAGCAGGCAGGTCTTTAAGTCCTTTCCTTGTTTCTCTTTATCCTGATGTTCCTTATAATTTTCTTTGTGTAGAATCAAATGTTTTACAGTGCCTTTCTTTCCTGTTGTGCAAGATGAGTAATCAAGATGGGATTCTACTGTACTTTTATGTATCTCTCTAGCAAAGTGTGATCCAGAACTCTTTTTGGAGCATTACATAGCTAGGCATTTTACAAAGGGGCATTACTCTGCAAAATGAATTGGAAAATACTTATAATTTCTTCAGTATGCAGATCAAGGTGGATAATATCTCTCTGATTTAATAATCAAAAGGGTGGAGGCTTATATGTGTGTGGGTTTGTTTTTTTTCTTTTTTAATGTCTGTTAGTGTTGTGAAGATAAGACAACTCAAAATTATCTTTAAGCTCTTCTTATCCACACACTGTATAAGCACAATTTGTTTTAAATAGTTGTACTTGCATATCTAGTTTAGTCTAGTCTAGTCTTTGCAAGTGAAAGATGAAGGGAGTTCACTTCTGTTTTAAGGCTGACACTTACTAATGCTTTTATTTTCGTGTTTGGTACAAAAAGCACTAAAAGATGAACATGGGATTTCATGGTGCTAGGGAAACTCATCAGAGTAGAAAAGCCCTTCACTTGCTTTACATTCTTAGGTATGATAAGACTTGGTATCAATCTCTCTTTCTACCAATAAATTAATATCAAGTAGTAGTGATCATTTAAAGGTATTACCAATTATGTTTCTAAACTGCAAGTACAAATAGTAGTATTAGAGCTGAAGTAATGTCTACTTTAGGCTTATTTTCCCATTGGCATTCCTGAAATACTTTTCATCCAAGATACTAGCTTCTTGTTTCCTCACAGATACCTTACTCCTGACTCTCATGGTTGTAACTTACTCATAACATTGAATCAGCTATACATTGCAGAAAACTGCAGTCATCCTTCTGCCTGTGAAGATTTTGGGGCAACAGTGGTAGAGGTGTGCAGTTTCCTTTGGAACTGCTTGTGTCAATGAATGTCTCTTGGGTAATCATTTTGTAACCTGTTGAAAAACAAAAACCCTTTTTCTTACAATAGAAACGGGTTTTAAAAAATTAATTCAATCAGAATTCAACCCTCCTCTCAAACTTATGCTTCCAGGTGTTGCAGTGTGCATTAAACAAGTCTGAGTGGAAAAGCCTGCTCTAATGTGTTCTCTCTACTGCATTGTTTTAAATATGATCAAAATGGCATATGCAGTGTCTTGGTAGCTATTCTCTTGCACTCTTGCAGTTTTGTCTGCTATTGCTGATTTTTTTTTTCTAAACAATGGGATGTGACAGCATGTATTTATTTAATCGTTATAAATTTAGTTGGTGTTCTCCTGTGAGTCTGAGATTTCAGAGAAGCTTTTAAATAGCTTGCTAAAATATGTAAAAGAATATTGTCCCAAAAGAGTCATCAGCTTCCACATCTTTCCTAAAATCTCAATAAAATTAGTGAGGATTGTCAGGACTAACATAACTGTTTCTTTGTTTTCTAAGTAAACTGGAAAACCTACTACGGTTTTAAATGATAAGTCTGTAAGTTCTAAATGATTCCTTGAGTGGAAAATGTAGGAAAATCCATTTCTCTGAGTTGTATACTGAACTGTGTGTTGTATAGTTATTCAAAGTAATAGCTTTGATTTTTGATTTGTTTTCAAATCTGAGTTGTCCCTTCTTTGTCTTGTACTTTGTTTTGTGTACATTAGTATATTATGTCAGAGTACCGTAGGACAGGGGACCTCCATATTTGCAGGGCCAACATCTCTCACTACTGTGTGAGATTAGAAATTGTTTACAGACCAGGATGAATTGAATTCACTGTTACCCTTTCTTCTAAGCTTCACCAAAACATGTAAAATAAAAGGTGGTTAAATAGGTTTCTTTAATTCTGTGGATTACCAAAGAGAAAGAATAACCAGAAAAGGTGTGGTCTCTCTCGAATCGGTAGCCCCCGAGGCAGTGCTAGAAGAATACACCCAGTTCAGAAGTTCTGGCGTGGCAGTGGCTGTGAGCCTGCAGCTGCACCTGCCTTTCCCCAGCACGGAGAGTCGGTGAACTTCGAATGGTATGAAATGCTCTCTTCACCCAAACTGGCTTCATGCTTCTAAAACACCAGGTGTAAAAATGTCAACTGTGCTTAAGTTAGCAAATGTGTTTCTGGAAGACCGGTCTTTTGTCTTAACTCTTTTGCAGGCAGCAAATTCTGCAAATAGAAATGTTTTCTAGGTTGAATAATATTTCTCACAGCTGTTGTAGAGTTAGCCAGCAATAGCTGTAACTGGGGAATTTGAATAATTTGTGAGTTGATAATTATAAAATAGCTGGGGATTTTAACAATAGCAATGTAAATGTAACTACAGTGCAGCACAGACAATTTTAAAGGATTTTAAAATGTTGGAATAATTTATTTCTTTTGATATCTCAACATTGAGAGTTTATGTTGTCAACATCTAGTCTGAAGCTGCAAAAAGGAGTTTTTTGAAGGAGCAGGAGGTAATAAGCTGATTCCTGGCAACTCAGTCTTTAGCTGAGCACTGATTTAGGGTTAGTATAATGAGTCACAGTGCTAATACTGTTCTTTTTGCTGTTGGGGGTTTTTTGTTTGTTGGTTTGGAGTTTTTGTTTGGTTGTTTGCTTTTTAACAAAGTACAGTATGGTGGTATGTGCAGAAGTATGAGTAGCTTACTTACCTTGTCCAAACCCACCATTAACAATCAAGTAATGTCTGCATTTCCAGAGAAGACAAGTTATTGAAGGTTTTGAAACAGTTTGTTTGTTTTTTCAAAAATTCAAGTACACCCATAACAGGATAGCCTAGGTACTAGAAGGGGTAGCTTAGAAGTTTGAATCTTACAAACGTGTTACAGTAAGAAGCAGGGGAAATGCAGTATGCTGACAGAAGCTCGTGAGTTCTTGGAATGTCAGGATGGTTGCTGATGGAGATTGAGGACAGATGACATTAGGGAGGAGGTTGTGTGTGAATTCCTTTCTGCTATTATTTAGCATTCTTGCTAAAATTTGCAGGCACAGTTCTTAAGTCCTGTAGTAACATGTGTACTGATACCTTGTGAATGCATATTAATGGATAGTTTTTTATAATGTGGCTGTCGTGGATTGAACAAAAGAAGTGGCTGTACCTGAACAATTGTGGGAAACAAAAATTAACCATCCACTGAAATAATAGGCAAACACAGAGCTGCTCAAGAATCAATCTGCTAAGGATTTTGTCGAACATTGGTTTGGATGACCAGGAAGTATGAACACTGGGGAGAAGAGATTAATTTTGAAGAGAGACAAAAGTCAGTTGATTCTGTCAGTCTGAACAGATTATTGATGCTGATTCTGAGCAATGAACTACTCTTTTGGTGTTTTATTCTTCCTTTGTTTTGGGAACAGGATTTCTGCACAAACAAATACCAGACCTTCCTAGCTTTTTTTTTTCTGCTAGCTGGAGCAGCTTACAAGATGCCTGACTCTTTCCTAGCTTTTTAATCATATTGATACTAGGTTTGCATATTATTTTGTTTCTTGCTTATTTTTCAGAGGATGGAGTTTACTTCTAATTTTCTCGTTTTAGTTCTTACGTACCTTTTTTTCCATCCGTCTGAAGATGGGGTAAGAAAGATAAACATAGTCACTGCTGACTACAGCTGTGAGCTAGACAGGGTAGTCAGTTTTTGTGGCCTTTGTAAATGTGAGGAAGTACTGGTGCTGTTTTGCATGGACTGCTTACAGCTGTTACTGTATTTGTGAGAATGGTCTCTTGTCACCTGGGATGGTAACTTGTAATAGCTCTTCATAAAATGACTGGGCTCAGACTGGGACTCAGTAATGACTCCTTATCCTGTCTGCGGCCCAAGCATGTTGTCTAAAAGCCTTTGAATAATGTTTTTGCTGTGCGTGATAATCTTGACATATGACTTTCACCTTACCTTTCCTTTGAGAAAGGCAAAGTAAAATTCTTTCTAGTTATCTGTGTCCCTTAGTTGGAGTGATCCCACACTGTTTTGGTAAGCCCACAAACTACTTTGTGAGTATGCCTGTGAATTTCGTCATCTGGTTGTAGTTCATCATTTGTTGTGCAAAGCAGCTGAAAGAACTTGATACAGTCGAAAACTGAGCATCAGCAGCAGGTAAAATTCAGAATTTGCTCATAATAAATGCTGTCTTTTTAGCCATCTGTCATCTTCTGAAGATAGTTTTAGTATCATCAAGATACTGGAGTTGGACTGAGAATTTGGAGATAGCTGCCTATCTGGGAAAACTAGAAATTTTTACCCTATGATGAGCTTTAAATTCTCACTGCTCTAAATGTGTTATACTTGCTGTCTTACTGCTTTCAGAATTCTGATCCTCAGGCTGTTGTAAATGGGCCATAGGGCCAACAGTGAGACTCTGAAACATCTCTACTCTGTGTGCTTGTTGGTTTGCAAGAAAGTTTTATGGTTGGCTGACAGGGATCTCTTGTTGCAGCCTTGTTTATTTGCAGTGCTGTGTCCATGAACATCTCATGTTAATTTCTATTCCCCTTTCTACATTTTCATTTGAACCACCCACAAAACCAAGGCAGTTGCTGCTTTCTTAGTTATATGCTGTTTTATTAGTTGTAGGTCTCCCGCTGCAAATGACATTAAGAAACAGGCAAAACCAGCAAAACCACCTTCAGATAATTTAAACAAGACAAAAAGAGATTGAATACTGCTTAACTGTTGAATTTTCCTGCAGCCCCTCTGCTGAAAGCCATACTACGTGTGGCATAGTTGCAGTTTGACAACTGTTTTAGTAACTCCTTGGGTGTGGAGACTGTGATTGCAAAGATCAATCACCAGCTCCCCACTGTTAGTAGCCATAGACACCATCACTTAAATTTCCATATGGAATATTCTCGAAGCAGCCACAGAGAGAGTTGCTGTTCTTTGGCTGATGAGAAGTAACTCATTAGACTATGCTAACATGTATCTGTGATTGGCTAATCTAATCTGTGCAGCTTTGACGTCCGCCCCACTTGTGGGGATAGGGGATAGGACAGCGCAACCAGGCATTTTAAAAATAGATGCAAATGCGTACATAAGGGTTACTGCAACTCCAGTCTCACTGTGATGTTAGGTTAGTTATGTTAGGCTTGATAGTCCACCAGCTGTCTACCCAGATTTGGTGGGTTTTGTTGTCCCTTTTAATTTTTTTCTAAGTATGGCAAAAAAAGAGCTTTCTTTTTTGTTCTTATCTCTGAGATCACTAGATGTATTTATGAGATGGCCGTTGCAAACCAGTGGGATGATGTTAGAGGAGGATATGAATGTTTGAAAATGGAAGAAGTTGCCAAGAAATGTGGGTGCCAAGTGGGAGTAAGAAATTATCTTCTGATAGCAAGCAGCAAATTAAGCTTCAGAGTTTTGCCTCGTTAGATGCCTGGAGAAGCAGGAGGTAAACCTATGGAAGCTGTAGGAGATGAGCAGGGGCAAGAGCAGTGTGGCTGTGTATGTCCCAGGCAGCCCATCAGCCACCTGTGAGGAGAGGCTGTGTGGGGGCTGTAAGTGCTGAGCTATAGGAAGGTCATTAAGGTCTTTAGGAGCAGATGGTGTATGGCCTAACCTGCAGGAGCAAAATTGGAGGGTACTGAGGATGGAGCTGGAGAACTGCACACCGACTGGTTCAACCTGCACGGAAGGGGGAAAGAAAAGTGACCAAAGAGGAAAGGTGGGTCATTAGAGGGATCTGTGTGGGGCTTGGTGTTATTTTCTTAGCTGATAAACAGGTTTGTCATGTAGTGAAGGGAAGTTAGAGGAAAGTGGGAAATTAGAGAGAAGAGTGAATGCTGAGCACTGGAAAGATCAGGTATGCGTTAGAGAGAGGCAGATTCATGAAGTAATCCACCTGGCTGTATCTTTCTATCTTATACATGTTAATTATTTTCAAACACAACTAGAATGGTTTTAATTTTATGTATGGATATAGTCACCTTGAATTGGAGTAGTTGAAAAGGAAGGCATGAAAGGTTTCTTTAAGGAAAACTAATTTTCCAAATTTGTGAATTGTGTTTATTTTGAACAGTCTCAAACAGAGAATTTTGATTTAGTGTATCTCTGGCACATTTTCATTGTAGGGAACACTTGTGCATATTAGTTTCCAAAACTCCCTACTGAAGGAAATGCTCTTCAAAAAACCAGACAATAATCTCATTAAAATGTGAGACTGTAGAAAAATGTAAATAACAGGTTAGTAGTTTGTATGCCTAAGAACTTGGTGGTTGATTAAATAAGCTATCTAATATCTAATTTAAATCACTTGAGTAAAATGCCAGTGGTGTTACACAGGTGGCTAATTGGGCATATGCATAAGAATATTACCTGCCTAAGGTGGATTTGAGAGGGAAGTTGCATGTCTTCTCCTAATGCTACCCTGTCACCTTTAATTGAAAGAAATCAAATGCAAGTACTTTTTTTAGTGTGGAGGACTCTTCCTCTTTCTGTCCTTGTCCATGTTTCATTTGATAAGAGAGTGTTCAAACTGAGTATTTATAATTTCTGACCATAATTCCTGCTGGGGAATTGAATGCTGTGTGTAGATTCCATAATTCTGTGCTATACATGTAAGTTACATTGTTTGACTAATTAAAGAATGGAAAGGATTTGTTGCTTTTGTTTGTTTATTTGCGTTCAAATCAACAGTTTTGATTTGTGTGTCTGATAGAAAACTGGAGTTGCATAAGCTGCTTCAAACAGATTATGGGTAATGTGGCTGGCATATTAATCCAGAGATCTTGGTTGATATTGAGAGCAGTTTCTAGACACTGCCCTGTGTTTCCTTAAGAAGTTTCTAGTTGTGATTTTGTAGGGTATGAATAGATGTTGTTTGGGGTTTTTGTTACTTTAAACAAAACCAAAATTCACAAACTAACAAAACCCCCTTATTTTTCCTTTTAAGAAAACACAAAGAGAAACCAGAACAAATTTATCTGGCCTATCAAGAACTTGTATTTAAGATTTATTTGCCCATATTCTTGAAAAATGTGAACAAAAGTTGTACTGCAGGGAAGTAGTATTTATATGCCTTAGTGCTAAGGCGCAGATAATAGTTTGAAGACCTACTGTCCAACCCCCAACTTTGCAATTTAAAACCCAAGAAAACCTACCTCTAAATAAGTAGTTATTTGAGTGAGGAGGGCTTGTCTATTCAATGTGGCAGATCAGTGTATTATTGTTGCTGCTAAAAGCTGGTACAGTTTTCAAAAAATCCTAAGACACACTCTATTGTTTAAAATTTTAACACTTTTTTCCTAAAATGTCTTTTTCTTCCTATGGTCTTCCTACAGATTAAAATTAATAGAGTTTTAAGAGATGGGGATGTTTATAAAACACAAAAGCTTTGTTACAATAGTGGTCTAAATAGGTAATTACGGGACAGATTTTCTCTATGTATTTCAATTATGTTGACTCATGATAAACCAAGTATGTACTCTCTTAAACATATTTAAATGACTTATCTTAGCAGAGGTTTAAAATTTACTTATTTTTATAATAGAAAATGATGAACTTAAGTATTTAAGTATTTAAGACTCTATTTTTATAGAAACGAGAAAAAACTACTTGAAAAACAACCCCTCACAGTTTAAAGTATTTGATGTTGAATAAAGAAGAAACAAAATGAAAATACTGTGTGTAACAGCTGGTAGTAAAAGCAAAGAAACATTTATGTAATTTGTCTGTTAACAGAAAAACTGCTAAGAGAGCTTAACAATTCTAAAAGTGGCAGATGTGATGATTTTGTTTTGTAGTTGGAGCCAGAAGGTTGAAAAGACTACTTTTAAAAAATTTTAAATTTTCTTAAAACTGTTACGTAGTTTCACGGCTTTCACCAGACCAGCAACTGGATGTTGCAAGGTGGGAAAAAGCCACAGCAAAATGGAAATGATGCTCCTGCTGCTCCGATCAAGGTCGTTGCTGCTTTGGTGCATCATCAGTCTGGGCCTGGAGCATTGCTGGGGACTTCTGCAGTCCTGGCCTGGCTTTCTCTTTAGCTGGTATATGTGTGGGCATATATGTTTAGTTTGTTATTTGTGTCTCTTCTCATGACGTGAGCCCAGGTGTAGCTCACAGCTAGTGTGGGAGATCATGGTAGGATCGTGGATTATATTTTTGGAACAGAACTTGGTTTAAGGTGTGTGGTGATTCACAGGAAATGCATGGCAGTCCTTTAGGGGTTTGGTGATCCAATACTTTGACGCTTGCTGAAATAGATCAAAGCTTGGGTCAGACATTACTGCAGTTTACTTTTTCATGAAGTAATTGCATTGTCTGAGTAGGCCAATGCTTCATCACAGGACTGGACCTGTGTTTGTATCCTTCAGGCTGGGTCTGGGTTGGTTTTCCTGGTTTAGCAGAAAAGTTTTGCAGGTCATGGCTTGAGCACCCTGGCACCTGTTCTTTAAATTGCAAATCACAGTTAAAAAAATCCCCAAACCAACTAATTCAATTGTAATAATTATTAGAAACAAATTTAAATCTGAAGATTGTTCACCTGCATGGTTATTTGTCCCAGTTATTGTCTTATGTTGAAAAGGCCTTGAATGATTTTTTATGATTTTTAAATTTTTTACTATTTTAATTTTTTAAGGAAAATGAGCTGTTCAGGTAAGCTGTGCCATGTAAGTAAATGTCTATTTCCAGTACTTGTCAAGTTTTGATACAACCTTTGTTCAAGTATCTCATGGTCTCAGTAAAGTATTTCTCACACTGGTCTCTCTGAGGTAATGATTATTTGTGTTTTGTAGAGGAGTTCAGGCAGATCAAGTAACATGTCTGTGTTCACATGAAGTCTGTGCTACTGCTGGAAATTCCTCTAAATCTTTGTCTGTCAGCCTAACCACTCAGACTTCACTTCCCCTGAGATAAAGGCACCCAAACCCAGTTTTGAGCTGTATTTAAGCCCTCTGACATACTTTAAGAAATAACACAGCTTTTGGCTTACTATCTTTCTGCAATTTTGTGTCATTCATTATTGAGGAGGTGCAAGGGGATGAATAGATCTCCTGATTCCTGCTCAAATCCGCTTGTGAGCTGGAAGCTGCGTGTACTGTGCATCTTTCTTTCATGCACTTCTGAGATGAATTAGGGGTTGTAAATATAATTTATAATAAAACCAATTTGCAATGTTGCTCACTTACTCCGTGTTTTTTTTAACCTTAATGCTAATAGTAATAAAGATTCTGTGAATAAAGAAGTGCCTGTGCTGCACAGGAATGTGTTCACTCATCCTGTTAAATGTGGTTTTTGTTGGCATTCCATGAATTGATCTGTTACCCTCTGGTGCTGCAGCTGTTCCTAAAAAAGGACATGCCATTTCTCATGTAATAGCTTGCATAATGCTAACAAGGGAGAAAGTCGCATGATTCCACATTAAAGTGAATATTGTTCATGTGAGTTTGTTACACAAAACCATTAATATTATTTTGTGAAATGATATGTTTTTGGAAAGTGTAAGATTTATTTTATTTCACTTGAAAAATGAAATGGTTAGGTTGCCTCATTTGAAAAACAAAATAAATTTTCTTTCGCCCTCCAAACACACACTCGTAATATGCTTTTATGTACAAATGGTCATGATGAGTTTGGTTGCTCAGGGCTACGTTGCATGGGCTCAGTCAGCCTGACTGTGTGCTAACCAATTGGAATTGTACCCCATGAGCAGAGCATGGTCGTGCAGTGTGTGACAAAGATTTGACCTGACAGTTTTACAGTCATGCAGTGCATGGAGGTTTAGAGCAACAAAAAGGGGCATGAAGAACTGCATGGCAGAGACCTGTGCTCTTCCTGCTGCCTCTGCAGCAAAAACGTGTTAATGCTCTAGTCAAGAAAACCTGAAAAGCTGTTTTCTCCTGCCCTTTTTCTCTCTCCTGTTTTACTTGAGACTGGCTAGATGTGGAGCCATCTGCATTTTTACTTTGTTTAAAATACTGAAAAACCTATTGTGTTTTAGTGATATTAATTCATTACTGTTGGAAGACATTTCATTTGTCTTTGGTAGGTTATTTTGCATTTCAAATTTGAGATGCTTGTATTTTGTATTGTGAACTACTTCCTTATGCTCTGCTGTAGATTGGCATGGAATGTTGTTCTTTCATCACTTGTTTAATGCTTTTGTTATAACTTGATAACTTTGTGAATAGTTACTGATTTCTTCAGGGATGTAGTGAACTTAAATGTGAACTATTTCTGACCTCATCAACACTGAGACAAAATACATTACACAAGTGTATGAGAGCTTGTAACTTTACATGTCTAATCTGCTGCATGGTAAAACAGATAAATGGTTATTTAGGAGGGGTGCTGAGTAGGCTTTACTTGGTTTAGTCTTGAAAATTTCTCTGTATTGTTTTCTTTTGCATAACATGTTCTCTGTAGATGCTGTAAAAGAAAAAGTCAAAAGTGACTACTGTGAGTTGAGACCAAATAAAATCAAAGTCTGCCGTGAGAAATTAGGTCACCCAAATAGCAAATAGAAAAGAGATCTGTGAATGATTTTGAGGGCAATTTAATGAATGTATTAATTAGCCATTTTTGCTTATAAGCAAAGATATGGTTGCTGCTTTTATTTTCATAGTGGTGTACTGGTTGGAACTCAGATAATCGGCTGGATTTCTTATTGCATGTTTTCTGCTTTGGTCCTGCATTATTTTATTCCAAAAAAATGTCAGGAATTATTACCTACAGGCTTAAAGTTACCGCTTGTGGCTTGTTTGTCTGTTTGTCATGTAATCATGAAACCTCAGCTGAATTTCTTTGTTAATAGCAGAGTTATCTAAGCACTTTGGTATTTTTTTAATAATAGAGGGGCATACAGCATACAGAAAATTAAATTTTGTGGTTTTCACATACCTGTATTCCTTTACAGTAGAATTTACCTGGCCTGTTGCAGTTAACCAGGTGGTAAAGCCTCATCCTCTTGTAGAAGTAGTGTCATGTGATCTTATACTTCTCCTTGCTTTTTCTTGTAACATGCTTTCATCAGCATAGTCTGTGCAGTATTGCTGGTGTGTTTGAGAACTGTAATATGGGCAGACAAGCCACATCTCCTAGACATGAGGAGACTGGTGAAATTCATTGGATGACTTTTACCCCTGACAGCAGCTCCTCTGTTTGCTGTGCATTGCTACTACATTCAAAAGCATGCATACCTCACCTTTGGCTCTGGAAATCAGTTTTCTTGCTAACAGGAGGAGCCAAGGGAGTTGGTGTTAGCAAGGGCACGGGCAGCCCTGAAATGTGGAAAGGAACAGGTGGAGAATTAAGAGATGCAGCTAAGTATCTGATAGGGTCAGCAAGCAATAATAGGAGGAATGTGAGAGACTAGAAAGGAAGGCAGAAGAAAATGTGAATAACAGCTGAGGGGAAGGAATGACCTGAATTTGAAAGGAAACGGCTCTAAGGAATGCATATGTACACCTGAACAATAGCATTCATGGAGAACATTAGTTTTTTCATCAGCAACAGCATTAAAGGCAGCAGTTATAGATGCCAATGAAGTCATATCCAAGTTTGTTGTTCAATTTTAGCAGGGAAAAAATCTCTTCTATAGAAGGAGCAGCCTCTTCTTTTCAATCAACTTAATAGTAGCATATTATTGCTGTTTAAAAGTTTTTAAAATGCAGACTTTTAATTTCTACTGAGTCAGAATAAGATGTTCTTTTGCACTTGATTTACCTGTGTCAGAAGAATAATGAATGGTGGATTAAATAGAGGGGACTGAAGATAAAGAGGAAAAAGGAATCATTGTGCATTAAGATTTAAAATAAAACTGAGGAAAAAAGACTCCATAGTGAAGACTAGGAATCATAAAACTTGTATAAAACTTTTGTGTTTAGAGACTTGTGTGATGGGTTCATGGGAGCTGAGCAAGACAGATTGAGATCCTTGGGTTCCTCCAGAACAGGTTCTCATGAACTTGTGTTAGTTCATGCTTCTGAGAGTTTGAGTCATAGCTTGAAAGCAGCTGAAGGGTCTATTTCTGTGTATAGTTTTGTAGAGCTATGTCAGGGTTTGAAAACAAACCAGTGAGAGACTGCAAGTCAGAAATACAATTTTAATAGGAAGAGGTAAAAAAAGTAAAATAAATGCAATAGTAGAAAAACCACTGACAGAGTCAGAATACAACCTGACACCCTGTTGGTCAGGGTGTTGGTAGCAGTCTGAATGAAGTCCTGTTGGAAGTGGTGATCCTATAGAAGCGTCTGGTCTCGGATGGTCCAGCGGTGGCTGTGTAGAGCTCGTCTTCTGGGAATCCAGTGGAAAAGGCTGCCTGTGGTGTTTGAAATCTCAGCTTATATCCAGGATGGAATGCTCAGTTCCTCCCTCTGGGCAGAGAATCTCACAATGGGATGATGTAATTTTGTCAGTCATGTGGCAAGGCCTTGATGGGCCATTAACACGAGATAGTCCGGAGGGAGGAGGCAAGGAACATCACCCACCTGTTTTCAACAGTTCATGTAGATGGTAATAGAATACACTGCAACCCAGAACAGGCTGGAAGAACCACACAATGGATTCTAGGAGCTCATGCTCATTTTAATTTGACACTCCTTTGACAATGAAAATTTGAATCTAAGAGCTTTCAAGGAATTATTGCCACTGTGGTTTGGCTTCAATGCTCTAGTCTTGTCTCATCACCTCCTTAAAGTGTCTCTCTTCAGTCTGTTGTGGGCTCTTGTTTTTAATGAGCTTATAAAAGTTTCTTTTCACAGCTGAAATGCTTTCGGAAACAACCATCTGTTAGGCACACTAACTGGCCAGTTGTTGAGAAAAATCCTGAGCAATGTTTTGGTTTCTTCAGAGATGGATTTAAATGCAAAATCTCAAATTACCTCCATGTTGTTATCATCTGGCTGGTTTGCATATTGTTTATTGCCCAGTTATAGCTTGACCCTTAACATCAAAAACATCATCTGCAGGGGAGATAGAACTAAGTCTGCCACCTCAAGGCAGTATATACTTGTGCTACAAACATGGGGCTTGTATTTTGGAAGTCTGACACGACTGAGGTCTAGGGGGATCTGTAGGGTAATCTCATCTTTTTCTGCTTATGAGCACAGATTTAATTCTATTATGGACTGTGTGTTAAAGGTCACCATCCTAAATAATCCTAAATGCCTGGAGCATTTCTCCTTTCTGTCATGGATATAGAGAATTGTAGTGAACAGCAGAGTGTGAGTGTTCAACAGTCTCATTTATGTGTGCATTGTATGTTTCAAACAACCTATGTTAATAATATTGCTTTATTTCTCAAGAGCATGTCATTCCCTGTGGATATATTGAACAGTTACAGTCATGAGGACTTGGAAAACTCAGCAGAGGACTACATCTTTAACCTTCGGTGGGGGAATCCATACTCTCCAGAATTCTTTTCTCTGCCAGACGGCCGCAAGGTAAGAACCAACAAATTCTGTAGTACCGGTGTTTTTAATGTCCTTGTAGATTAAAGATACAAGATATCCAGTCCTATTGAATATCAGAGTTATATTATCAAAGCTTTTGTATTTTCCAAATTCAGAATTTGTATGTTAAACTCTACTTTTCTCAATCTGTTACTGGGTTTAAATCTGGGGATCAGTGACTGTGTGCTGCTTCTAGGCAATGGATCCGTATATATTAAGTAATTTTTAAAAAACCGAAAAAACCCAACCTGACTATAACTTTAAATCTTCAACTGATGAATCAAACTCTTACCTAAAACCAAGTACCTCAAAAGTACATTCTCAAAAACCTATAATCATCACTAAGGAGTTCATTATTAACTTAAGCTAACTGGCTCTTTTCGTATCTTGGTTCTTCAATGTTCTTCATGTTTGGGTTTAAGTTTTCATTAATGAGCTTCACTTATTTCAAAAGTGGTTTCTTTTTTCTTTATCTGAAATATTCCGTGCTGTTATTGAGCTATAGTAGAGAATAGCTGTGACACTTTTATGTTTTAAACCCTTATCCCTTGTGTGATAAGTTGGTCAGTGTTGGTTCTGTCCAAATGAATGCTTCTATTAGAACTAGTACCAATAAAACCAACAGTGTATAGGTTTAATCAAAAGTAAGTGATCTGAGAGGATTTTCTGTGGGATCTGAAGGTCAGTACTGCCGATTCCTTGGCCGAAGCAGTCTTGACTACTTTCCTGTATTTATGCAAGTGCTGCATGCCTAAATATTTGCTTGTATTAGCATCCTCATTTGTGACAACAACGTGTCATAATCTTCTTAAATTGGTTAAGCAAATCTGTCTACCACACCATTCATATCTGTCACGTTTTTTATACATTAATTTAATAATGGAAACATGTGAGTTTAAATATCCAAATGCATTTCCACAGAGGTACTTGATTCCTTAAAAGATTATTTGACCGTTTTCATGTTTTTTCTGAGGAGGAAAATTAAGTAGACAACCTCAGAATTTCTAACATGCATGTAATTTAAGGGAACAAAACCCTTTTGAATTCGCCTTCCCATGGTAGTGCATTAGGACTTGCTAACAAACACAGTTTTGCTGTGCCAGTTTGTTTCAGTGCTTGACTGACTGCCTCATTCTTCTGTTGGCTTTGACAGCTTGCACACTTGGGACTGTTGAAGTGAACATAAAGCTGGCTCCTTGCACACCTTACTTCAGTTGCGCACACAAATGCAAACTGTTGGCAGAAGAGAGCTGTAAGAGTACAGATTACTGTAGCTGAATCTGCCAGAGTTTGAGAGTCAGAGCTCTTTAGAATGTTGCTTGTCTCTAAGAAGAAATGTCTAAAGTAAGGACTGGAGTCTGATGCTTGTCTTTTACAGTTAGCTGTTAAGGAACTGATTTTCAATATTCATCTTGTTTACCTTTATAAACATTCTGTTTATTTTACTACTGTTGTTTTAGCAAGAGTCTACTGAGTTGTTGTACATTCTTGTTTCAGGTTCCTATTAGCTTGACATCTGTGAGCTTCGTTCCTCTTTATGGTCAAGAGCAGACACACAATGTTCTTGCGCTGTTTCCACCATGGGACTCACTCACAGGTTTCATTTTAAATTCTTTATCTCTCTATTACTATTTCTTCTTTTTTTGTGGAAAATACATGTAACCAGGCCCTTGCTCATTTCATGCTACCGTACCTCATAACTTTGCCTCTTGTGTTTTTGTTCACGTGCTATTATTTTTTGTTGTGGGTTTATATACACAAGTGCTAGAGCTTTGCACACTGATGAGATCATAACTGGACCTATTGAATTCAAAAGATATGTAGCAAAATATTGTGGTGCTTGTCTGGATCAGAGTACAACATGTATCTCTTGATCTCTTTATGTATGCTTCATCTCTTCAAAAAGTATTTGTTGAACATTCTTAGAATCCATTAATTTGCCCATGAGTATAGATGCTCTTTATTAATAGGGACTGATCAGCATCATGTGTAAATTTGCCTTTAGCTTGAAGTTCTAGCATACCTCTGGCTGCGATGACATGGTTTTTGTGGGTTTTCTCCTCCCTTTCTTCCTTCCTTCTTCCTCCCCTTCCAGTCCTCCATGTTTCCTTCTTCCATTTAATGCCACGTATATGATTGCCAAGTTTGCCACAAATGCCTATAGATTGCACTCTTCCTGGCTGCTGCTCACATGGCCATCAGCCTTTTTACATTCATCTAACTCCCTAAAACTTGCACAGTTTCAATATCAATATCCATTAGCAACTCAATAGTAAAATACATGTATGAGTGAGACTCATCTTGACAGGCAGAGTTTTTAGTGGAAGGAGATATTAGAGCACTGCGTTAAAGGATAGTGCTTTATGTCTGAAAAACAGTTCCTGTATATCATACTGCAAAAAAAAAAAGCATTAGTGTTTATTAGTCTCAGTTATCAGAAAAAGTTTTGGTCTAGGGAGCATTTCATATGGGTGGGGTGTACAGTGCCCCATTTGATGTGCTAGGGTAGTAGGAGCTGCATTAATATAGTGCCACCTAGAATATGCTTGATTTGGTTGCTGCAGAGTTATCCCTGATTATTTGGCAGCTTTAATGAATATGTTTCTTTTGGAATGGTAAGAATCACTAACTTTTTATTTCCCTTGTTTCTTTCAAGCTGTAGCCCTGTATCTTGCTGGTCAGTGGTGGTCAATGGATGACATTGTGAGAACATCTGTCCCTACTAGACAGGGGCTTCATCAGGTAAAGCGCTCCAACATTCACCTAGCAATTAATCTGATACTTCAAGATAATGGCAAATAGATAGTGTGCAAGATATTACATGTTTGAATTTCATTTAATGAGATTGAAATGAGATGGCTGTTGCAAGGGAATAGAGGAATAGGTACTAGGGGAAAAGGAACCTCAATGTGAAGATAGTGTCAAGAGCAAGAATGACTTTTGTACAGCAGCTTCATATGTAAACAGCTTAGATGTTAGCCCTGTTACCATTTTTTTCTTTACTCTTTAGAATATTGCTATCTGGTTGTGTTGAAACATCTTAGTAGAGTTGTGTATTGTACCGTTGCAGTACTTATTAGTCTTATCAGGAGACTACTAAACAAAAATACTGTCAGGAATGTGTTTGACAGAAGCAAGTTGGAGCTGGTGGCTGGTAGTGGCGATACATGAGGTTTGGAAAAGTAAGTTGCCTGATACCTGCTTTATTGTTCATCATTGACCTCTGTTACCATTATTTAACCCTAGGTAGCATGGAGTTTTCCAAAACTGGAAATCTGTGTTTTTCCAGGGCTGTAATGAGAGCTCATGGAATCTGAGCACTTGTCTTTGGTTTTTGCAATTTTAAAAATTTTCTAGAGAGAGTTTGGCATGTAGCCTTGCTTTTCACATACTTCTTAATGGTAGGAGAATCAGAAAAGCTTAATCTTTTACAAGGCAGGTAAGCAAGAAAAGAAGCATGGTTCCTCCTTCCTCACAATAAGTAGAATAGTGGTGAACTCAAATTTCATATACAAAAGGAGCCCTGTAGGACAGAAAGAAGGATATTGAACTCCTTATTCATGCCACAGAAACTGTTGTAACTAGTATTTTCACTGCATCATGTCCTGTTGCCTGCCACTCTATCAGCAGTGATTGAGTGTGCCAAGTCCTGCCACTCCGAGGCTCATCATTTCTCCTTTGTAAGGCTTCAGTTACCTGCTAGCCTGGGAATTCTGAGGCTGATGTACTGCTATTGTGTTTGGTGAATGTTTCCTAAGTCCAAAAATAGTTTTGAGTTCAATCATAACATTCCCACTCCACTGCCCTTCTCCCAGCTTTTACACATTGGATTAGGAGTGACAGTGAAGAATGAAATATCCTCTTGTGATAGTGATTTGTACTTAACTTATTGCGATGGCTTCTGAGCATCTTCTTGCCTTATAACAAGCTTTAGCACTTACAGCCTTCCCTTGAACTCTGTCTGCAGCTGTGTTAACTGGCAACTTTGGAAAATAAGGACTCTGATGTATGGATATTAACTGATCTGACCAATCTTCTAAAATGTTTCTTCTGTGTTCCCTTAGGTGAAGTCTGTTGGAGAGAGGGTTGTTCTCTATGTTCTGAATCGAATTATCTATCGAACACAAGAAATGGAAAGAAATGAGACACCATTTCTCTGTCATGGTAGCAGCCACTATGCCAAGATCATGTGGAAAAAAGGAGAGGCTATTGGGTTCTATTCTGTTAAACCTACAGGTAGAACACTTGAGGATTGTGGGGTTTGGGTGGTAAAGGGGAGGAGACAGAGAGCCTATTTGACGATTATTTTATTAGTAGGCTTTATAAGCAGGTACCTACATATTGTGACTATCTGTTCCATCTTTGTTTAATTTAGGATAATATGTTGTTTATAGAAGAATTTCAATGTAAAATGTCCTAGGAATTTTTTTGTCTCTTCATTTAAAAAATTTGAATCGTTGTTTCAGTCTTTAAACAAGAATGGAATTAGTCTTCATATTTGTCATGAGAAGTCATGTAATCAGCATTAAAGTGTAATTAAATAATTTTGTTTTCTCCTGTTCCCTCCTCCATCTTTAAGCTTCATTTTTACTTTGGTTTGCATATGGAATCGTATATAGTGAGATTTCAAAGTGAGCCTTTCCTCTCTGTCTTAACTATTCTTTTCTGGTACTACAGACTTTTTCTATTATTCTATTGATGTATTTTGGCAACCTTATGAAGCTTGCCCAAAAGAGAGAATAAATTACTAATAGCAATGATTTATTTTTAATAAGGTTGTAAATTTTTTTGGTAACTTTACTTGCTTTTACTTACTATTATATAGTTTGGAATTTTTATAACTTATTAAAGTCTTTATTTAAATGTGCTAAAATCCATGCTGCAGCATGTCAGTCATCATGCAGTTATGTCATCCATACTGATGGATATTTTTTCCCTCTGATTATTTCAGGAAGTTTTTCTAGCTCTATTCTTCATCAGCAGTATAAGTTGCCAGTGTTAGACACAATGTTTGTTAGAAAGAAGCATCGTGGGAAAGACTATGAGCTAATCATGTTGGAAGACTTTGTGAATTCCTTTACTGGAGAGCCTCTTGGCCTAAAATATCCACTGTCACCCCTCATGTATACAGGCAAGCTCTTTAATTTTTTCTTCAGATCTTATTTGTGATTTCTTTACATGCCCAAGTGAGTGTCATTCAGGCTCCGTGTTTGTGGCCTCATCCTCAGGTTCTACATTAAATTTTCTGCACTTTAGTGAAGGCTAAAATCCTGATTTTTTTTTAAGATTAAGTAATGCCTGATTTGATTTTTAATCCTCTGTGTAAAACTAGATTATTTGAACTCTGTTGGCTTTCTGCTGCTGTGAAGTTTACCACTGTCCCATTTCCCTCAACAAGCTTGTAGAATGGGCTGAGGTGTTTCTGTGTGGGATCTAATGTATATCTGGCTTGTAGCACCTTTTTCTTGCTCACAGCTAAACCTCATGAGGTTGTATAATTCATGCTTTCTCTGAACTTCTGGTCAAGAGGACATACTAGACTCTCCTTTAACTTGTGTATGAGAAGTCCCAGTTCTAAAATACAAGGAAAACACTTACGGTTCTTCCATTAGCAACCTAAGAGGACTATGTCATGTAGGAAATTACATGGATTCTGGAAACTATGTTCTTGGGACTGTGTTCAGACCAGAAACACATTTCTTTTGCCATGTTTCTCAAGGCATATTTTATTCGTAAGCCATTTGCCAGCGTTCCTTCTATGAACATTTTTATCTGGCCTTCTTAACCAGTAAAAATTTTCTGCTTTTCCAAGCACCACAGTCTGTTGCTGGGTCTGATAAGACCTGATTTCTTAGGCTTCGAGGAAAATTACTTGAGCAGAATTTAATGACTAATTCATTGCTGTGGTCAAGAAATGACACAATGGGGATCTTGTGCTCTCAAACTGTGCATCCGTAGTGAACCAGGTGAAAAATGGTAGTTTCTCTAGCAACTGCCAAAAAGTAATGTCAAAGCATGCCTCTTCACCTGTATGTTTGATACAGGTATAGAGAGAAAAGAGATGGAAGGACAGCAGCGTAGAAAATATTCTAGAAGTGAACAGTGATTAACCATTCAATGGTAACATGTTAACACTCCCAGAGAGTGCTTTTCACAGGTGCCTACTACAGTGTGGGGTGACAAAAACCACTTGACTACATCCTCTGCTTAAGAAAAAACCCTTCTGTCCCAAGTTGGGTCTCATAATTGGCAGGAACAGTGGCTAGTGAAGTTGCAAAACTCTCATGTGGGTACCAGGAAAAGAAGAAAATCTCATTCATCTTTGTTTGCAGTTTGAGATAATAATGGGAAGTACTGAAACCTGAAGAAAGGATTAATTAAGAAGGATGTGTAGGGTAAAGCAATATTGTTTATTTCAGACTCAGCTATTTTGTTAAACAGCTCCTTCTGTTGTTGTTTGTGTATGATGGTAGATTGCAGAATAAACTGATTTCAGATAAACTTTAGAAAATGAGGTGTATCTGAGTATATAGTATCTATAACATAGTGTTTTTTCATGTGTTTGCTCAGCTTGTAAGCAGTACCTTGAGAAGTACCCTGAGGATAAAAACGTTTTGTGGCAAGTGGAGGGAGGAGGAGATTGGTTCCAGAGAAAGTCTATTATGTCGATAGTGCAAAAGGAAAAGCTCAAAGTTGCAGGTATGGATGCTTTGTTTTATTGTTTTCTGGCACTTTGTAGAAGTTGAACAAACACTTTGAAAGAGAGACTTCTGTGAACACTGTGTAGAAACTAGCAGAAAGATTTCTATTTGTCCTGAGACCTGTGAGATCATATTTGGAATGTTGTCATGGTTTAACCCCAGCTGGCAGCTAAGTACCATGCAGCTGCTTGTTCACCCTGTTCTCCCCCAGTGGGATGGAAGCAGAGTCTGAAAAAAAAGTAAAGAGAGATAATAACAGTTCAATAATTGAAATAAGATAAAATACAATAAATATAATGAAAAGGGAAACAAAACCAGAGAAATAAAACCCAAGAGAGAGAAGTGGTGCACAATGCATTTGCTCACTACCTGCTGACTGTTGCTGAGCCAATCCCCAAGCAGCCATCAGCCCCTTCTAGCCAACTGTGCCCAGTTTATATACTGAACAGGATGTTCAGTGGTGTGGAATATCCCTTTGGCCAGTTCAGGTCAGTTGTCCTAGCTATGGTCCCTCCCAGAGTCTTGTGCAGCTGCTCACTGGCAAAGCATGGGAAACTGGAAGGTCCTTGACACAGGGTAGACACTACTCAGCAGCAATAAAAACAGTGTATTATCAACATTATTGTCATACTAAATTCAAAATACAGCACTGTGCCAGCTACTAGGAAGAAAATTAATTCTATCCCTCCTTGAAGCGGGACAATATCCTCTCCTTATTTTGTGTATCTTTTATGCCATGCCCAGGTTCCATTCTTTACAATACACCATTACCTTTCCTGTCTTCTGATATATACACATACATCACATACATGTATCATTCCTTGGGCCATCCATGGGCCTTCCCTCAGAAATGTCTGTTGACATTTAGTCCATGACTTTGAGTTCCATCTCTTGTAACAGTCTTTCAGGGCAGAAAAGATTTTGCTTCAAGTTGGATTTTTACATGCTGGAGCCAGTTCTGCTTTCATCACCACTCCACTTGTTTGGTTTCACAAAGTTAATTCTTCATTGATCTTTGTGATTTTTATTGTAATACTCTTGAAATAGCAATTGAATGGGAATCAGGTTCAGATTCCCAAATTCAGAATGGTGAAAACAGGTGCTGTGAGGTGCCCAGTTCAGTCATGGGCATATAACCATGAAAGAGACAATATACAGTGTTATATGGCAATAAACAACTCAATTTAATTTATTGGCTACCCTCACACAGAATCAAATCCCCATAAGGAATGCAGTGGACTTCCCTGTCTTCCTGCATTACCTGCTAAGTGGATCCAGGTGCTTGAGCAAACTCAGTTCCACAATTTTTTTTGCCTTTTCCTGAAGCAGGAATAACCCAGACTGTTTTCCCCTGTATATTTATGAGCACTACAGGAAATTTATCCCTTTCTACTGTGTGTATAAGTTTGGATTGTGCTGTGCCAGACTGACTGTCAGATTTCCTAGTGTTTACTTAAGAGGTGGCCTCTGCTAAATGTGGGTCCCAATGTTTGAAGGTCCTGCCCCACAGTGCTCCTGGATGAATGGGTAACAGTCTGTTGTATCATTTCATTTTTCTGGAGGCTGGTGCATGACAGAGAGCGTGATATTCCCACTCAATGCTGTGGTCTTTGGCCCAGTTGTCTATGATGTTGTTTGGGAAATGAATCCCACTAACTCATTCTGGAATTTCTGGGACACTCTGTCACCTTCTTAAGGTTTCCTTCTTTAAGTTCCTCTAGTGGTGACATGAAGTACAGGCTATGTTCTCTCCCCTCTAGTGGTTGCTTCCACCATTAAAAGCACATGACACTTTCATCGGCAGCTTTGGGGTAGTGTGATATAGTCTATCTGCCCAATCTCCCTATATTTCTATTTCAGCTGTCATTCTCCATACTAGAGAGGCTTTAACTACTTGGCCTGTTTAATTGCAGTGCATGTTTCACATTCATGGCTAATCTGTGCAATTGTATCCATGGTCAAGTCCACCCCTGGATTATGTGTCTATCTATAATTTGCATCTCATCCTTGATTATCTGAGGTGTCATGGATACACCAAGCTAGAAGTAACTTTCCCTTCTATTGCCAAATCTGATCCACCTGAGTCACTTCAATCTTAGCAGCCTGATGCACTTTCTGGTTGTTCTGATGTTCCTCTGTGGCCCAGTTCTTGGGTGTGTCCTTCTCTCTGTAAGGTACTTTTACAACCAGGTTCTCCATCTAGACAGCAGTATCTTGTCACAGTGTGGCAGCTCAGATGGCCTTACCTTTGTGCTGCCAGTCACTCTGCTTCCATCACTGCAACAACCCCACAGGGCATTTGCCACTACCCATGAGTCATATAGAACTAAAATACTGGCCATTTTTCTCATTCAGCAATGTTTAGAGCCAGCTGGATGGCTTTCACCTCTGCAAACTCAGTTGATTCACCTTCTCCCTCAGTGACTTGTCATAGGAGACTTGATCTCTGCTCCTTTCCTACAATGTGGCAGAACAATCAGTAAATAAGGCATATTACTTCCCATTTTCTGGTAATTTATTATACAGCGGGCGCTCTTCAGTATGGGTCACCTTCTCCTCTAGTGATGTTCCAAAATCTTTTCAGGCCAATCCTTGATCACTTGCAAGATTCCTGGACAATCTGGTTAGTGCAGTATTGCTGCTGGTGCACCATTGTGGTAGTGACTGGCACCTGATATTCTTCAACAGCCCAACAACAGAAGGGTCCTCTGAGAGAAAAGACCAGGCAGACAGCTGCTTAATTTCCTATCTCCAAGGCAGCTGTAGTGAAAGCCCGATGACACTCTTTTGGGCCCTTGAAATATCCTCTCCTGAGATAGTCTGTTCCAAAGATGCACAGAGCCTCTGGGCTAGTCACAGTGGCAGCTTTTGCCACGCATTCCCAGTCAGGCTAGTCTCAGCCTCCAGTATAGTCAGCTGTTGGGATGCCCCTGTCACTCCAGAACTACAAATGGGTTCTTCCCGTCTATAGCTTGATGGCATTATGGCACGCTGTGCGCACTAATGCTGTTAGAGCCTTATACTCCTGTGGGTTTGACATTCTAGGCCATTGGAGCCTCACAGTCCAGTGAACTTAACTGATCCTCTTCTCCCATTGATGGGAGGCAGTGGCTCTCTAGCACTGGACATAGAATTCTCCACCCACTTCTTGTGAAAAAGGATTAGAATTCTTTACCATAGAATCAGAAGTAAGATTAGCCATTCACTCTGTCTGGGGAACTGTCTGCTGGAGACTGGAGCAGCAATTTTCCCGGAGGAATCCACATTTATGATTGTTCTTCCTTGCAGTTCACATGCCCATGCCTCTAGGGTGGAGGTGGATTTTCCATCTCATTTTTTCATATCCTTTCTGTAGTTCCACAGGTAAACCCACAGAATTTTTAAAACTATGGTATGTACCCTTTATCCTCTTTCTTGAGCAAAAGAATGCTTAGTGTTAACAGCTGAGATATTTGTCTGTACAAGTGGGGAGTAGAACCTGTCTTCTTTTTGTTGCTGGAACTCCTGGAGCTGTTTTTCATACTTTTTGAACACATTTTTTTTACAACTGAGAGGCAAGTCCATAGGTAGGCAGAGAAATTTTCTTTGTATTCCCAAAGTTAGCAAGCCACTTCATCCACCATGGGTACTTCTTCATCTATCCTGGTCATTAATGCCAATGAGTTGACACAGATGATGGTGTGCTATATATACAAATATCTACCATGTGGGTTATGTGCATTGGACTTTGTCTAGATCTGTATGTGACTGCACATTCTTTGGGTCATAACAAATCATCTCTAGCACAGCTAGCTCCCTCAGGTATTAGACATCTCTCTCACCATGATGGTCCACTTGCCTGGGTGACATGGAATGACTTCCTTGAAGACCTTTCCTTCACACTTGACAAGCAACTAAGTGCGACACACCTGCTTGTTCCCCTTAGTGGGGTAAGGAGGAGAATCTGAAAAAAATTTAAAACCTCTGGGTTGAGACAGGACCAGTTTAATAATTGAAATAAAATTAAACAGAAGCATAATATAACAATAATTATAATGAAAAGGGACACAACGAAACCAGAAAAATAAAAGGCAAGAGAGAAAACTGATGCACAGTGCATCACAGTGGTTAGCCCCTCCCAGTTTATATACTGGGCTTGACATTGTAAGGAATATTCCTTTGGTCAGTTGTCCTGGCTGTGTGCCATCCCCAGCTTCTTGTGCACCTGTTCACTCAGTACAAGAAAGTGAAAAGTCCTTGACTTAGGGTAACCACTCTTTGGCACAACTGAAACATCAGTTTGTTACCTCACAAGATACAAATTCAAGACACAACACTGTATGAGCTACTGTGAAGAAAAGTAACTCTTATCCCAGCTGAAAGCAGGACAAAGGGTTATTGTTATATAAAGGTACTATAATTTTCTTTCCCTGTTTCCTCTCTTTAATCTTCACAGCAGAGGCCTCAAAGAAGGAAAATAAGAGTTTGCTAACAGAGGATAATTTTTGTCAATGTGCAGTATCTGAAGCAAGTGGACCAAGGACTGAGGTAGAAACACAGCTAAGTGTAGGTACACAGTCTGTTACGTCATTTTTTTTATGGCATTGTTACTGAAAAACAAGTTATGAGAAATTATTTTTGCCCATATTCATTATAATTGAATTGGCTCAAGGCCATAATATATATACAAGATAAAAGGTTTTGTTATTTTCTGTGTGTAATGCTTCCCACTGATGTAATGCCAGTGACTGGGCTGGGTTGGTGGGTTTTGGTGGTTTTGTTTTGTTTGTTTGTTTGTTTGTTTGCTTTGTTTGGTTTTGGTTTTGATTTTTTGGGGTTTTTTTTTTTTTTTGTGGTGGGGTTTCCCCAGGCATGTAGAGAGTCTGTGCCACAGCTGTCAGGGCCTGCAATTTGAGCTGTTTACTAGCAGATTACATAAAGGAGATTATTTCAACTGTCTCTGAGATTGAACTGTTAAGAGAGGCTGTTTTTAGAGGTACATATCCATGTCATAGTTCAATACAATGGCAAATGCTAAGTTTGCATGGAGAATTATACATTGTCCATACAAAAACACTGCAGCTTTCGTTGTATGTATTTGGTATAGCAACCAGATTACAGCTACGCATGGACATGTGGTCATGAACATATTTGGGTCATTGAATATTACGAAGCTCTTCCTCTATTTCATTTATATTCTGAGGCCACACAGAATGTGCTTGACAATAATTTGTAGCTCCAAATACCATGAGCATGGATTTGTGTGCTTTAGGACTTGTCTGTATTATTGACACAACCATGCTTTCATAAAAGTCAGTGCTTTAATTAAAAATTGGAAATAATGGCTAAATCAATACTCTCAGCGATTAATATTTAAACTTAATATTTGTAATTTAATATTAATTTATTAAATAATTTAATAAAAATATTTGTAATTTAAGTCAAATTTTCCCAATTAAGAAAAATAGTATTTCCCAAAGCAAAATTGACAGAAAAGTAGTGATGTTTTTAATCTCTCAATGACCAGAAGCAATAACTCTTAGTTGTCTTTCATTTGTAACAGCATCTTTAGCCTTATCATGGAGTTTTAGATAGATTCCAATAAGGATGATATCAACAAAATTATCTAAAAATGTACGTATTTTGGTTATAGAGCTATATGGGTATACTTGGAGAAAATAGCAGATTGATAGTAGTTCTTTTGATTTTTGTTGCTGTGAGTTAAGAAGTCAAGCCCTGCTTCTTGCCTTTTTCCAGAGGAAAAGACAGTAGATACCAAAGTGCTCCAACTCCTCATAGCTTGGTAAAACTGCTGGCAGCTCTATAAGTGGCATATGGAGAATCTGTAAGCAGTTCTGCAATGGCTTGAAAATTATTGGACCATCTAAGAAAATAAAGTACCCCACCTTTCCCCAAATCATGAAAAAACATTCCCCAACTTTAATTTTCACCTTTCACTTAGTGCTCCCTATTTTGTGTGTTTTGATTCTAGAATCATTTGTCATCAGTCTGCAAATTCTTATGTGTTTAAAATTCACTTGAAACTACTTCAAATAGCAGAATGTAGACATGGCCACTTTTTGCTGACCTTCTTCCACAGTATTGGAAGTGAGACTGGAAAAGTGGACCAGGATGGTGATAATTGCTGTTCCAGATTACTTCTAGCAGCTTAGAGAAAGCAACATACATGATTTTATTTTAATGTGTACAGCTTGTACTCACAATAGTGTATCAAGTGCTGAATCCTCAGCTAATTTACAGAAGAAATTTAAGGTATTGGGATGGTGTGGAGAAACAGGAAACAAAAAAGCTCTAGGGCAAAGGACCTAAGCAGCCTCTTGTGCTGACTGTGCATGTAAGCTGCATTACTGATGAATCACCAGGTTCTGGTTTCTCTCATTTTTTACATGGGTTGCTATATCCTGTTGCATGTCATGATAAAAATAAAAGTATAAAATAGGATACAAGTATAAAAATAAGACTTTGCAAATAAATTTTGCCAACCACTAGTGTAGTCCTTTGGGTTTATACAGAAAGGGGAAACAAACAGAAAGAGGCTCCTATAATTGAATGATGTGGACACTTGTCATAAACAGAACTGTTAGGAAAAAAACTTTGGTAGTATTGTTTATAGTGACAGGTCACTTTCAAATCTTATCTTCTACATTGAGGCCAAAAGTAAAACACAGAAAAACTAGTCATCCATTACATAAAGATAATTTTAAAAAATATTAAATTTGTTGAGATGGAAGACTTAGATATAAATCAAGAGTTATTTTAGCTGCTATTTTATAGGATCATAACTATGAAACAGTGCTTTAGAAAGATGCAACCATAGGTAGGATTATGAAGGTATTTTAGTTAATTCAAAAAATTTTAGAATAACATTAGCTTTGCTTTTGCTTCACAGACTGACTCTCAAAAAGGTGGAGAATCAACAGATGTCCATGCAAGCACATCTAAAGGTAAAAATAACCTTGATTATCAGTATTGCAATTACTACAGGTCAATAGCTTTGCAGGCTATTGTACAACTTTCCACTATACTTCATTAATCTGTAAAGTGTATCTAAAAAAAGGCTTTCATCTAAGGTGCTGAGACTCAACTCATAAATCTTTTAGAGGAATTAAAATAAAATTGTTATGAGTCTTGGTAAAGATACTATTCAGAAAAAAAGTACCACAATGAAATGCTGTTTTAGTGGCACTCAATTTCTTTCATTAAATATTTTGGGTGGGGAAGCTATATGTAGATCTTAGACTGAATTTGTTCACTTGAATTTTTTTTTCTTTTTTTTGTGTGTGTGTTACTCTCCTAAGACCCTAACATAATTCCTGTTTCCATCTGGACACGAAACAGTCAATTAAAACGTCCGAGGCTAAAGAGAAATAGACAGGAACTTGGACCTGGAACTTCCCAAAGAGATGGGGAAAATGCTGTTCAAGTGTCCAAAAGCAGGTACCTGGAGCCTATTTTTACTGATTTCTTATTTTGTTGCTTGGGCTGTCACAAACTACACCAGTGTCTCAGAATGTGCAACTGGTATTTGTTCTCATTTCTTCCTACTTTACTTGCTTGATTTTAAAATTACTAAAAGTAAAGTCTGATACAAGAAAGGAAGAAAGAAAGGTAGACATTGTCTGAAGAATGATTGCACCAAAATGTAGTACCTGTGAAAGCTCAGTAGATACTACAAGTAACAGGAAAAGGGAGTGTCCTGTTGTAACTGAATCTGTACAATGGTAAAAATATTTGTATTCAAATAAATATTTGTATATATATATAGATATATAGATATATATAGATATGTATATATATCTATATATAGATATATATAGATATATATATACATATTGATATATATATTTATCAAAAAAATATTTGTATTCAGCATATTTTCTTGAGATAATGTATCTGGACTTGTATCCATAATACTCTGTGTGGTCTTTGAGGAGGTATCCCTTCCTGATTTCTTGTTAGAGTTGATAAATTGCAGTAAAATATGGTCTGACTGTTCAGTTTGGGAGCTGGTTACTGAATAACAAGTGTTACAGGGAGCCATATGTCTTCAAAGCAAAGCCCTTTGCTCAGCCAATATTTTAAACCATCATATCTGATCTAACATCCTGAAAGAAAAACTCCAATACATTTCCAGTTTAAATAATGTTAACCTGTGTAACAATCATCAGATGTGGATGCGAAGAGAAGTATGACTTGTGTCTCGTAACAGCTCTTACAGGACAGGGCTTGGAGTAATAATTTGCACTGGCTTCCATTCAGAATACCTATTTTAAGTAAACAAACGGCCCCTTCCTCCCTCACAGACACACTGTGCCCACCCCACCCTGCTCCATGTGTATGTCTCCCTCTCATTCCTTTCCGAAGAAACCCACTTTAACCTTCAAAGCCTCTTTTGACAAACTGAAGACAACTTGATTATTTTCTAGGAAATCACTCAAGCTTGTTCCATTAGGTTTCTTCAAACAGAATTAGTTGTGGGGTTTTCTGTGTGAAGCTGAGGCCTTCAGCTAGATACTACCTAATTTTTGTGTTTAAATTATTCTGTGGAATTACAGGTAGTATATTGCTGTGCTGCACTGTCGGTGTATTTCCCTAAGCTGGTTCAAACAGGCTAATTGGCACAGTTTGATGCTGCCACAGCTTAAGAAATGCTGTTACTACTAACAATTTTCTAGCTGTTATGTGGGAGGACTAAGCTGATCCTGAATGTCAAAGTTTGGGCCTTGCAAAATTAAGTCAATGAGGTGTTACACGGTGTTTTTAAGCAGAGCTAAGAGGAATGCTGAAATGAAGGCAACAGAACAGGATATGAGCTTGGTTCTTTTCTCCCATGCACATCAACAAATAAAACAGGATCTTCTCTTCATCTCAGGACTGGCATGGAGGGCAAAACCCTCTGTACTGCCTTTACTATGAGGTCACAAAGCAGACTCCTGCAAATATATTGCTTGTACTTTTTTCTTTGCTTGTATGTAATAGTTTCATTTCATCTAAACTTTATCATCTCAAAAATGAGAACTGAACGTTTGAATTATTTTTACTACCCTGCAGTAGTGGGGCAGTGCATTAGCACTTATTCTTTAGCTATTTGCTGATGTAATCTCTAGCTGATGGCAACTTCTTCACCCAGTATGTGTTTATTGCCTTGAATTATTTTCCAGTCATGGTCTTTGTAATATCTGTATTTTCAGTGATTATACAAATATGGTTGCTTTCATAAATCCTTAATTTGAACCTGTTTCTACACTGGGGGCGGGGGGAAAAAGAAGTTGCTGCTTTTCTTACCCCTTTGTAGCTTTCAAGTATGTAATGCACCTCTACTTTCTAAATTTAAAATAACAAACTTAGAGAAATTTCAGACTTCTTTCCCATAAAATGAAAGTGAGACAGATATAATTTTATAATTGCCAAAGCAATTTTCCTAGTTGATACTTTTTTTCCTAATGAGCAGTTAGCTATTTTTAGATGCATTTAGTTTTCTTGATTTGTATTTCCGATAGCAAGCATGCACTACAGCACTTTATAATTGGCCATGAGAGAATTTCTTTGCTGAGATCACGGAAATAATGTATTAATCTAAAAGATTAAAAGATATAACTTAATACCTGCTACAGGCCGGAACTTCTTGCCCACACATCTGAAAGCTCTGAAGACTTAGTAGAAGTGCCTAAGGTGGATGCTGTTGAGAAGGATGAGGAAATCATTGTTGAAAACGAGGGCCAGTCTGAATTAGAAGCGGAAATGCATGTATCGCCCTCTGAGAAACAAAGTGAGACGGAGGTGAGCTGGATGGGATAGCAATAGGAGAAAAGTTTGGAATACAACTACAGTTTCTGTTAAATATGGTCCTTGCTACCTTCCTCCATGTGATTCTCAGCTCTTTGATTTTTCGCACCAGTGCTTCATTAAGAAGTGTATCTGAGAAGTTAAGGCTAGTATAGAATTAGTTTCAGGGAATATTTCACTGTATGTATTTTGAACAATAGAGTTTATAGGATCTTCAGTAAGGTGAATTTCTAGCTTGCCTACCGTCCTAATTTTTGTCATTGATTTCTCCTAATAAGAAATTCCAGAGAACTGGAATAAGGTCAAGATCTGACCCCGTATCTCTAATTTTAAAAAAAAAAGTTTGTTTGACCAAGTCAATAGCTGGTATCCTTCAGTGACTTCTATTGGCTCTTTTTGCTTCTCCACTTAAAACCTGCCTGTTGGATTTAAACGTCAACTTTAAATCCAACTTTTATCTTCACCTCATTAACAACTTGAATTTAAATTTTTGAATATTCTTTATGCCTAGCAATGCTCTCAGGGTTTTATGTTCTTACTAATGGATGAGAAAGTATGAGTACACATGTTGGGTTCAAGGAATGACTGCAGCATGCATGCATGTGAGATGCATAAAAGCTTCTTGTCTTGGCTCCTAACAGTGTAAGCTATGGTCAGAAATTTAGTGTATGTGACAAGAAGAAACTAATACTCTGGTTAAGTTAGCTAATCTGCATTAAATTCTGCCTTATCTGTTCTGCCTTCTCAATTCTAGATATCTGAGCTATCTGCTTCTCACATTTAGCTGCAAATTTGGATCACGTGTATACACCGATTAGTGCTGGGGAACAGTAGCTGGGCATAATCTTGACTTACAAATCTGACTTATTTTTTTTAGGAAACGCCATCAGAACCTCTTAATGGTGAAGTAGCAGAAGAAACTGATAAGACCTCACTCATGGCTGAAGGCGAAACAGTAAACGAATTTCCAAGTGGCGAATCAAAATTGCTGTCTGAGAATCAAGGAAAAGAACCCGTAACACTGTTTGTTCCATTAATCCTTGAAGCTCCAGCAAAACCTCCAGAAGATGCTGAATCAGAGAAGGTGAGAGAACTGAAACAAAATGTGAAGTAATTTTTTCTTCAAATTCTATGTATCTTGCAGGGGTCTTTTTCTTTTGTTAAATAACAGATAGCAAGTAGCCCCTAAAATTGCATTACATTATTGGGAGAAGTAATTATTAAGCCAGATGATGTAAATCCATAAAGAGAATACACTGACATTTCTGTCTCAATGTGCAGAAGTGGGGCATACATGCATGCGATACCCAAAAGAAAGATACGTTTGCAGCGGTTTGCCTTGACAGTCATGAAACTGCTGTTTCTCACTAAAATACTGATTTGACACATACTTATTTTGTCTAGCAGTTCTTGCCTGATGAGTTGTACAAATAATTAACTACTGCTAAAATGCCTTCGCTTTCAGAACACAGGTTTTACTGGTTTTTTGGTTTGTAGTGCAAAAGCAGATTATTATATACTAGCAAAACGATAATTGTATTTGTCTAAAATATTTTTTTTTCCTTGGGATTAATATCAGAGTGCTTTTTCTCTACCTCAATACTGTTTTGAATAATTTGAAAATCAGAGAGCAACTCTGGATATCAAATGCAGGTCACAAAACAGTCTTGTGCAAAAAGGAGGAAAGGACTGTTTTGTCAAGTTGTGTGTAGAATTAAAAACCTGCTGAATGCTGATGTATCCTCTGAGGTTGCTAGCTAGGGGCAGTAGTTGTTTAGTGTCTTGTACCTTCAACTAACTGTCCTTTCGATTGTCTTGGCACCCCTCACCCATAGGTTTTAAATGAAAGTGATTCAGAAATGCTGCCTGAAGAAGTTACATTAGTAGAGAAGGAGGGCACTGAAGAACAGCAAGAACCTGAAAAGACCAGCACTGAAAATGCAGCTGCTGCAGCATCAAAGGTTGAGCCTTCTGACAATGGCCTGCCCAACTCTGAGGTAACTGAAGCAGCAGAAGAATCTGTTTCTGGAAACTTACCTTCCTCATTAGAAGTTCAAAATGAGAAAGCAGGGCAGAACTCGCAGGAGGTCCCTGCTGCCTTGAGTCAGAGCTCTTTGGTAATGGTTGAACTTGAGGGTGTTTCTTTTCAGCAGCCTTCTGGACAGGAAGCACAGAAGAACCAGCTGGAAGAACCCTCGGAGGAGTCTTCAGAGCAGATGGATCAGTACACGCAGACAGTGGCAGAGAGGGCTGCTGACAGCAGCTCTGAGGAAGCAGAAATTGAGGTACCCATTGTAGATCGGAGAAACTTGAGAAGAAAGGCCAAAGGCTACAAAGGTCCACCCAAGAAAAAAGGAAAGCCAGCCTAAAAATGAAATAGTGATAATTCATCTATTTATAAGAAGGCTATTTTGTGTAAAACATTAGGGTGTAACTGCACCGCATCTGGCACAGGACACACGTGTTTAAAATTCTGGGTTAGATTTCTTCTTGAGTTCATCACCTTTCCTCAAGTTTTGGTTTGTTTGTTTTTTAAATTTAACCACTAGAAATTGAACTTATTCATAGTATGAAAGTAAATAGCCAGTTTCCTCCCTTCATAAAGGATACATGCTGAATAAATACAGTTGTGCTATCAAAGGGAACAGTTTGTATATTTGAGATGGCAGTCATGGAAGAAAAATGCAGTGTGAAATCCTGGCCCTGTCAAGGTCCCTTATATTGCTGTAGACTTCCGTGTCACTGGACATCACTCTAGATAATAGTTTTTTTAAATAACTTTGTGTTCTCTACTGTAGTGAAAAGAAGAACAAGAAAAATCCTTTGCTTCTTGTTCCCTTCCTACAGGCTTAAGAGATTAAAAGAATGTAAGATTCTTCCTTCTAGGTCTCACAATGTACAAGAAGGTGTAGCTCAGTAGATCAGTGCAACGTGAGCAGCACTTGTCTTTCATGAGAATCACTTGAAACAGCTGAGTCGGTAGAATGCAGTGCAGTATCTGCCACGGCGCTTCCTGATAGTGGGTTGCTTGCTCAAAGATTAAGAGATGCCTACACAGTAGACTATTTGTAGCTTCCAAAGCAAGCATTTTGGTAAGCCCAGGTTTTTCCAGAGTGTATGGAATGTAGCCTCCGTATGGAATAATTTGAACTGCCTTCCTAACTACTTGCATGTGTTGAGTGGATAGTTGATTACTTGTTGCATTACAGGAAAAGGATGTGACAACTCTTGATCTTGTTTTGGTCTGAATGGAAGTGGTTCTTTGTGTTTTCCAAATACATGGCTGGTGCTGTGGGGTAACTATTAAGATGTTGTGTCTTCCAGGTGTGTGACTCCTGTGAGCACTGACATTTCAGGTGGTTGTGATATTCATTAGTGTGAGTATTAGTGGGTATTTCAGCAAATGCTTGTTTGCCAGACTTCTATGCCTTTAGGAGTTAGTGGGTGATACCTTGCAAAGTACTTCTGATTCCCACTTTTGTTTTCTAACTTGAGTGTAGTTCCTGGGATGATAGCTTCCCAGTTCATGACTTTTCTGCAACCAAACTTTGCTGTAAACAGACAGGAGTAAACTCAGACTTTTCATGCTTATTTTCTTTCTGAGGTTCTCTTGGCAAACCGTGTATTTAACTTGTCACACATAACTAAGTTACTCCTTAGTTTGCTATGTGTTTCTTTCCAATAAATGCAGCTCCTTTTGTAATGGGCTAAAAACTCAGAAATAACAGAACAATGATTCTAAGAAGAGGAAGTCACACCACTTTTTGTCCTGCATATGCCTTTTCCAAGATGAGTGAACTAGTCTTTCACAGTGTCTCAAAAACTGAGGTATAAGGTTCACTTGAATAGTTGCAATGCTGTCTTAACTTTTATCCCTTTATGAAGGTAATGTAAGAATCTGGGTTTGGATTTTTATGCTTATACAATTTAACTCTATTTATAAGATATTTTAACTGTATAAGATACATTCATACTATTTTTTTCAGCTGATGAAATACCATGCTCCTTTTTAATCCGTTAGGGGCAGCTTATAGAAAAAAAAACCCACCAGTTTTTAAAAAATGTATGTTAACTAAACTTCAGATTCAGGATGTGTGAGATCACTGAGTTAAATCTGGGTTTCTTGAACTATTGCATGTAGCTATAGTATTTTGTCAACATACATACAGATACTCTTTATGAACCCCATGACTGATAAATACTCAAGATCTTTCCTGATTGTGTGTAAACATATTTAAGTGAACCTTAAGCATTTCTAAAACTCATAAAGCTTTTTATATAAAGCATGTAAGATAAAACTTCTGTTATCTTCTGTATAGCTTCTCTTTTATTGCTGTGTTTAATTGTTTAAAAACAGAAGTGGCTGGAAAACAAATCTATTGCATAGCTAAGAATTGGGGATTCTTGAGGACTTGTGGCCTAAAATAGAGGAATTGTGTACAGTTTACTGCAACTCATCTTCCATTTTTAGGGCCAGCTTTACTGAAGATTAATCTTCTGAATCCTTCAATTGATAAAAACGTATCCACTTTGAAAAAGTTAAGGATTCTTTTGCTTATGAGCCGTAGTAAGTTCAATAACTTCTAGGTGGATTTTTGATATATATGTTTATCACTTATAGTCCCTGTGAGGTTAGAAAACTCTTCATGAGGTAATTTTGCTCACTTGGCTTTCACTTTTCATGGCTAACTTGGAACTATTTCAATTAGTGTCTTTATTTTGAGACATTTGCAGAGTAAATACATAAATATTATGAGATTATGATATTAGTATAGTCCTGGCTTGTACTGAGAACAGTAAAATTTCTGATCTAATTTTAGTGAGTCAGTTTTAAATACTGAACTTAAATTTCCCATGTTAAAAGTATACCCTTGAGTAGATATCTCTATAAATCTGGGGTACCTAGCATAATAGCTGATGAATAGACTTTTACAAACAGAATGTGGGCAGTTGTGGTGCAATTAGAAATTCCAATAACCAGTACAGTCTTGAAAAATGGATGCGTTCTAACAGTGATCACAGCAGTACTTTGAACCAAAGGACACATTTTATTTCTACAACAACTTCTTTGGCATCAATCTTTCTCCAGTAAATGTGGAGTAGCAAAATCAAAATACTGACTTTAAGTAATAGTTTTTATTGCTGTACTGATTGTCCCACAGGAACAGTAGTTCAATACCTTATTAATTCTGTTTCACTTATGTAAGGGAACGTGTTTGACATCTATATTGACTGGAGTGTTTTACTTTGGGGACTATCAACTCTCTTATTAGCATCAAACTCTTAAATAATTTTTAAGATCCTATTGCACCAGCAACGAATGATTAAAACATCAACTTTATACAACTTTGTACCAAATGTTATTACAACATGCTGTGGAACTATGTGTGAACAGTGAAAGCAAGCAGTATTATTTTTGAGCTTTATTTAGTCTAGGAATAGAGTTTAAAGAACATTAATTTGTGACTTCAGCCTTGCACTTAAATGGTAAATGGTTTTGTACTTGAATCCAATATTTGTTCAAATGTCTGTCTTGTACTGCTTTTCCCACATTCTCTCTTGGTCAATTTTAGTTTAGTGCAGAATTCTTGTTTGCTGTTCTCCTGTTTCATAGTCCTTCGCATGAAAGTGTATACATCTTATTTCAAAAGCGCTTTAACTTATTTCAAATTATGTCTGACCTTGCTGCTTTTCTGTACCATTTCATTTGTAAATGTCAGTAATCAGATTGATCATTTACAATGTCATTGACACTATTAGCAACAAATAGGCATAAGTTAAGTTTCAGCTTCCTTGCTTCTAAGTGACTGTTCTAAAATATTACTATGGGGATACACTTTTAAATTTATTTTCACAAATGTGGTGTTAGATGTTTTTTAAACTAGTGATACCCTGTTTATAAATCTTATGAAAGACGTATTGCTATTGCATAGTATTGTACATTGGTCTTGTTACTGTGTTAATTTTTCCTTTTTTTAAGTACTGTCTTGGCTGCTTTTGAAATGTTTTGAAGTAGTAATAAACTTATTTTGTGATTATTTTTTGCTTGGTTTTTAGTATTTGAGTCCTTTCTGCTATATAGGAAGCACATTTTAACGTGGTTCAATTCATTGGAACTGTCATTTTACAACCTGTTTTCTACAAAGAAGTTTTTAAAGAATCAAAAATTACTAATTGAAAAATCTTGTATCAATGGAAATAATTTTCTTTAGCTTATGCATCAGATTTTATTTTAAAAAAGCAGCAGAATAGGCTCTTCCGAATGTTACAGCATGCATTCTGCTGTTTGTATTAGTTATGCAGGATGATGTAAACTTAGGAGTTACTAATGTAGCTTGCTATAGACAAGCCAACTAGAAATGCTCTAACACACTCCCCTACAGTGTGATACATTAAGATGTCCTAAGTGCAATTCAGCCAACAAGTAACGTATTTATAGCAGTAAATGTAAAGATTTTCAAGACACCTTTAGGAAATTAAAGTATTGTCTTCATGTTGTTAATGTCCAGCAAAGACTAAAGCAACAAGAATTTTGCTTTATCAGAATAAATGGAGGTTTATTTTTTCTGACAGAATGCCCTCTCTCCAAGCAAGTAACTTACTGGTTTGTGACCCCCTCTTACTTTCAAATCACTTGTCACTTACGCAAAGTAAAAGTCATGCTGGTACGAAGTCTAGGCTAGGGCATTGTGTTAAACTAATGAAATAGTTTGTAACAGGTGATAGTTACAGTTACTTCCTCTGTCAGATCGTGTAAGAGAAGTTATAAATATGGTAAAAAGCAGCTAGCTTGACTTCCCACCAGAGTTCCAGATCTGAAACATGACTGGAGAAGCACCTGTGATAGAAGAGCTGGAGCTGCAATTGTTCTCCCTGGAGAAGAGAAAGCTCAGGAGGGTCTTATCTTGTGTACACATATCTGGTGGAAGGGGAGTATATCTCACGAGTGGTTTAGGTTGCTTAAAGAATCACTGTCAAAGGTACTGGCAAAAGCAGTTTTAATATAAATTTGCAAAAGCATGACTTAAGAAAGTTTGATGGCAGGATTCGCTCTATTACTTACTACAGAGGTGAAGCATGCAAAGGAAAATTGAATTAGGATCAATCAAAAATTATTTACAGAGCTAGAGGATGCAAAAGGGTGAGGGAGACCTGCTGCTGAGTCATGAGGTTCAGAGAGGACCCCCTTAATTTTGTAGAAGCATAGATTACCAAGGTTTGTTGGTAATTGCACACTGAGAAAGAGCAGAACATGGATTGAGATGGGGACATACAAAGTAGGGCAGCACTTTTCCAAGACAAACATCCTTGTTCTGGCTCCTGAAAATAAAGCACAGCACAGTACAGAGCAGGCACAGGAATGGGGTTGAGGTACCCCCACGACTCCACGAAGCCCATGTACACATGTGCCCCAGGACCTGGACACCCCATCAGCTGGATCAACACTTGTCCATCGTCCCTCATCTCTCTCTCTTCTTTTTCACCCTACCCTTTATCCAAACCCCACTGGTGTGTGCTTATACTAGGAGATCAGAGACTAACATACTAATTTCCATGATAAGTATGGAATTTTGAGGACCCTCTGACTTCAGTCATTCTGTTCAACCACAAGCACCTATGAGTCTTGGATGCTTCCAACTACAGATGGGACACCACAGCTTTCCAAACTCCTGATAGAGCATGAATGAGTCCAGTCTTGGTTCTGGGCTTTGTTAGTGGTTTGTGTGTAAAGGACTTGGCAGCACTTAATCATTGACTAGTTTAACATCTATGAATACATTCAATAGGATTTACTCAACAATGACTTAATTATAGATCTGAGATGGCAACACTTATACTGTACTTGCTACAGGGTGTTTAAATCAATTCACAGATAGGTGTGTGTATCTATAGACAGATAGATACATACAAAGATAAAGATACCTGCTAAAATTTCTCTTGAGTTCAGTGAATACTCATATTGAATGCCTTTGCATTTCTGAAGGAGTGAGGGTTGAGCCTTAAGCAAGCAGTGTGGGGAGCTATCAACCCAGGCCCCACCATCAGCTTTTGGCACTGGTCCTCTTGAGTATTGCAAACTCTTGAGCTGGTGAGCTGTGGGAAGTGTTCCACTCAGAGGAGCCCGCTGTGGCCGAGGAGGGCTAAAAGGGCCTCACTTAGGAACATTTTTTTATAGGATTGCAAGATTTTTGACTTCAGACATCTGTTTATCTTCATCCTGGCCATAAGAATTTACTGCAATTCTTCAAAAGTCTAGTAATAATAATACCGTTCCACTGGCTATGGTTCAGGTAAGTAAAGTTCTAAGACTATTGGGGATGGCTGATGATCTTTTGTGCCCCTCCTTGGCTAGGCATCGGAAGTTCTGTTTATGGAGTGTTTCAGTTTTGCTCAATGGGAGTTTAACTGTGCAGGAATCACAAAGGCAAAAACCTAATGAGATCATAGAGCAGCCTGTGGAGGAGGCAGAGGCCATGCATCACTGCAGGATATAAAGATGGATTAAGACTCAGTGGTGCCCCATTGGGCACAAACTGGAATGTAGGAAATTCTATTACACAAAAACCAGTTTAAACCAGAAGTGATCAAATGCTGGATCGGACTGTTCAGAGAGGTGGTGGAATCTCCACCCCTGAATATACTCAAACCTGCTGTAGGTGACTAGTGCCTGCATAAACAAGAGGAAATATGTAAGAATTTGACTTGTAATTTGTGCTAAAAGCTCCTTGGCTGTAAGGGAAGTACTATTTAAGAATAAGAATATAAAATGGTGAGTGTGGTTATTTATAGTGATAAAATACTTCTGTTTACCACTAAATTCATGACTGGATGATTACCAATGCAGTTATATACAGCATTGCTGAAAGCTTCCAGTTTAGAATCTTTTATTCTTTATCTTTTAATCCAGTTTTGATTCTTTTATTTCAATAATGCAAGCTAAATATATATTGATCAGCTGAGGCTTGTGACCTTTAGTTTCTTTTCATTATTTCTTAAAGCCACCAAAAATTGCTACATATAGTTGTAGTATCAGGTCTGTCAGACCATTTTCAAATTTAATATCTTTAAGCCCTTTTAAATTCATACGTTTAAACTTCAGAAACTGTTCTCTTGCTTGAAAGTAAAGTCTACACTCTCCTACATTTGTTCTTTCCGTTAATGCAGTCATGGAAACAAAGGGGGAGAAAGGCATGAGATAGTGGGGTGGGTGGAGAGTAGCTGCCCTTCTGGTTATCTTTCACCCCACACCGCGGTGGGGCATCCCCCACTCCTCTTCCAGGCCGCCTGCGGTCTGACAAAAGCTGGCCGGGCCTCAGCCGTGACAGAACAGCACGGGGGCTCAGCTCCTGAGCTCCCCAGAAACACTGTCTGCTCCAGGAACAGCTGTTTATTTCTAAAGCTCCCCTTCTCGCAATGAACGGACTTGGAAACTGTTTCTCTTGCCTGACTGCTGTAACTTTGTTGTTCTGACACTTTCAAAGAAAGTGCTGACCCAAACTGCGGCCAGGATGAAACATTGATATGACTAAAGCCCACTCTCTGGCGGCCCATAAACAGAGGTCCAAAATGAGACCCTTTGAGCTCTTCTGAACTGCAGAGCCAGCTAAATCTTGTTTGCTGTAGTCACAGGATTGCTGAACGAGGAGGAGTCCTGAGATGATACCTTCACTCCTTGAGGCCCAACCCTTCGTCTGCTGAGGAGATGCAAAAGCATCCAGAGTATCTCACTACCTTTGAAGGGAATGTTTCACAAGTACCTTGCACTGATTCTTTGTCTGTGTGAATGCACATACACATATACTACAGCAAATCTGGGAGAAATGCTGCTTTCTTAGATTTTTAAGTACCTTGGATATCTAACCAAGTTAGGCTTGTAAGGTAAAGACATAAGCTAAGATTAATGGTGTCAAATGTTGTTCTTTTGCTAAGTCGTTAAGTTAAAAACATGTAAGTCGTATAAGTTAGGTTAAGTCCTGCTAAGTGTTATTCCTCTGTTGAATGTTAAGGTTAAGTTTTAAGTGAAGTTCAAGGTATAAGTTAAGCACAGTAAAGTTTGAGTGCTGTTGGGCTTTTAGGTGGTTTTCCTTTTTTATCCTTGCCCTTTGTATCCTTTTGTCACATACACCTAAACACACACACATCCACACCCAACTTCAACCTTGATAGTTCTTGGTGCATTTCTGTTTCAATTGACTGGATTTTGGTTTTTGGTTTGCTGCCTTGCTTTTTCCTATTGTGCTTTAACTGTCTAGCAAGTTGTAGAGTGCATCTTGCCAATGAACTTGGTTGTGCTGTTGCATAATATTAAATCTATTTCATTCTGGTGCTGTTGCCAGTGATTTTTAAAGCAGTCTCAAACATTCAACTCAACATGTTTGTAACACACACCCACATTGCTGCTCATGTGCTCCCAAGCCCATGATTCTGCAGGGGCAAGTATCAAACTTGGTGCTTAATTTCTAATGTCAGTCTGCAGTAAGATTCCAGCTGCCGCCGTCCAGCTCTTCTGCCTTCCCAGAAGTCGAATACAAATTAGCATGCTCTTCTTACTTTTAGTTATTACAGCAGGACATTGTGTGAGACAGGGGCTGTATTTCCCATAAGGGGGAATGTGAGCTGAACTAGGTACAACATACCTAAGCAAGGAAACTGCTACTGTAAAACCACCAAGAAGTTTTAGATCCAATCCATACCACATAAGCAAAGCATAAAAATTAAATCTCTTTATTTGGACAGTGTTCAGCTGAGCAAACAAAAAAATGTGAGCAGTTGTTTCTGGCTGAAGTTCCTCATCAGCTTGTAGGGCCACTGTTCTGGAATGGCTGAAGGTTCCAAAGATCTTGTAAATTTGTGTATAGTCCACTCATTTTGTAGGTGCCCATATCCAATGCTTGATATAAAATTTAAACAAGTAGAATTGCATTAATACAGCCATCATTTTCTGGATTGTTAGTTACTTGGGCATATTTCCCTAGGGAGAAAAGAGAATTACATGTGTATAAAACTTTGATGTAGTTCACATGGATTAGATCTTTCTATATTTGCAAATTCAATCAACAAGTCTCTAAAGTATAGGGACTCAAATGCATTTTGAAATCTAAATCTACCTTCTACTGAGCTGTAAACTTACGGTCTGAAAACATTTTATTCCAGCTTTTTTTCAGAAATGGATCATTTAGAGTTCTGAGTAGATTAAAAAAAAAATTCTTAGGTTTCCTACTGTCCAAGTGAATCCCTCTGTTAAACAAAGTCAGTCTGATCCTATGAAGATCACAGAATCACAAAATATGCTGAGTTGGAAGGGATGCATCAGGATCATTGAGTCCAGCTTCTGGCCCTGCACAGGACATCCCCAAGAACCACACCATGTGCCTGAAAGCATTGTTCAAATGCCTCTTGAAATCTGTCAGGCTTGGAGCTGTGACCACTTCCCTGGGGAGCCTGTTCCAGTGCTCAGCTGCAGCCTGGGTGAAGAACCTTTTTCCTGATATCCAACCTAAACCTGCCCTGACTCAGCTTCAAGCTGTTACCTCGAGTCCTGCCACTGGTCATGAGAGCAAAGAGATCGGGACCTGCCCCTCCACTTCCCCTCGTGAGGACATTGAAGACCACAATGAGGTCTCCCCTCAGTCTCCTCCAGGCTGAACAGACCAAGTGACCTCAGCTGCTCCTCGCACGGTTTCCCCTCCAGGCCCTTCACCATCCTCATGGCCCTCCTTTGGGCACTCTCCAATAGCTTTATATCTCTCTAACCCTGTGGCACCCAGAGCTGCCCCCAGCACTGGAGGTGAGGCCACCCCCGAGCAGAGCAGAGGGGACAATCCCCTCCCTTGCCCTGCTGGCCATGCTGTGCCTGATGTCCCCAGGACAGGGCTGGCCCTCCTGGCTGCCAGGGCACTGCTGGCTCATGCTCACCCTGCCATCAACCAGGATCCACTGGTCCCTTTCCCTGGCACTGCTTTCCAGCCTGTTGTTTCCAAGTCCATACATACAACCATGGCTGCCCCATCCCAGGTGCAGAATCTGTTTATGATGCTTCTACATAGAACTTCCACTGAAAACATAATTCACTTGTTCATGGTTCACATGGTTAGTCTTTACAGACTCGTGGCATTGCTCAATGTGATGCGCAGGCAAACAAGCTGACTCTTTATTCTGAACTTCATCTAATTTGATTTTGGAAGTGCAAATGTAAAGCCTAAGATTAACACTTAAAGCTTGTATTTTTAAAGTTGCTATTAGTTGCTTCTGCTACAGCCCAAACCTAACTTTTAACAATGGATTAATTATGACTAGATAAGGTCTTAACAATACATGATACAGTGAAGACTAAAAACTTTAAAAAGTAGTTCTGCAGTATAACGAGTTAAACGTACTTACCCCAGATAACTTTGCCCCCTTGTGTCACAAGGCCAAGCTCACTCACATTCACCTCAATGACAGTACCCTTAGTAATTACTCCCAGTTGTGTATACAAAGGAGATGATGGATTCTTTTTTACACCAAGGATAGGTAGGCAAAAAGTAGCTTTAAGTTCAGGATGTGTCACATGTGCCTTCTTGAAACGTAAGCCCTGTTGCAAGAATGTTAGAATGAGTTAATATTTGCTTTAAGCTCTCACAACCGATCTAGTCAAACCCTTTGGGAATTATGTGCTCATCTTTATATGTTTAGAGATACTGAGAAGAATGAAACAACTTAGAATACAGAATGCCACCTGCCTACTGTAGATTGCCAGACTTATTTTAAAACCTGATCAATGACAAGATAAAGCTTTCCATGTATGTTTTCAGGATGTAAATTTTTAGTAGTAGCCCAATGATAATACTTGTTACGTTGGACAATTTCTGTTCCATGAAGAAAGTATAGCAAAATGTGAAATACCCATCTCATATAGATAGCACCTTTTATCTAGTGACCTGCACTTCATAGAGGGTACTTCACCATTAAGTACTATAATTTTTTCTGTATCAATAAAAATCTTCCCAAGGCTTCTGTGTAAGACCATCACAGTAGTAGTGAAGTACAATCCAACAGCCAGCCTGCACAGTGATTGCTGATTCCTGTGAGAGACTGGAATGGGTATTTATACAAAAACAACACTGTATCACTCAATCCAGCTCTTCTGTCTGTGCACTGCCAGGCTGATAGAGCACAGGCACTGTTCCTGCAGCTGTGTAAGTCAAGGTCGGCCTGGAGGCACAGCTTTTCCCTTGCATTCAGTCCTGACTGTGCTTCAAGCTCACTCAAGCCAAAAGGAGGGAATTCCGAAGTCGTAGAACAGAGTGAGCTTCTGCAGTTCAGAGAATCATAGCAGCTTGAAAAAGACACCTCCAACTTAAAAAGCTAAGCAAAGTACCTCTGGTAAAGATTTTCCCATGCTAATTTGAGAGCCTGTAGCTTTAACTTACTGCCATCATTTGAATTACAGGAATAAAAGCAGGTATTTCATTATAGACTGCAACTTTAGAGGCATCTCCCCACTCCCCATGCTATTAGAAATTTATATTTTTGCAAGGAAATTAATAGGAATGTTCTACATAAGTAGTGACCAAATGCATTTTCATACAAGAAAGTTTTCTCACCACAGAAAATCAAAGCAGTAAACCAAAAGAATTATTATTTAAATGTTCTTTAAGGCTGTAAAACATTACCATTGGTCGAATGAATCGCTCGTACTTCGGAGGCTTCCTAGTAAAGCCATCTCCAACAAAACAAACTTTTGTAACCATCCTCTTCCATGCCTTCTTCTTCCTCTTTCCTGTACGAATCACCTTTAATACTTCTGTTTCTCCTTGTGCACGAACCTTTGGCACAGGAACCTCCCACTTCCCCTGGAAGGAGGGTAAAACAAAAAAGAGGTCAATATTCTTACATGTCACATAGTTAAATGAAAGGGGAAAAACCAAAGCATAAAATCAAATTTCTGTAAAGCATAGGGGTAGACTATACTTGTTACACAATTCATAGCCACTTATTTTAATTAGCACTTAAAAGTTACAAAAATCAAGATACTGCATATGCTCATATTGTCCTAAACTGTCCAGTTACTCAAGGTTTCCTGTTTTAACCAGCCTTTGCTTGAAGGCAGTTAGGTAACCAGAGCATCAGCAACACAAAGTGGTCATTGTTAAACATAATTGTAGGTATCTGAACTTTGATACATTTACTTACAGCTTTTTCTTTTCTTTTTTGTTTGATCATGTTAGAGAGGACCTTGGCCCGGGACTGGCCCTCTCTGTCCAGCAGGTATGCTGGTACAGCTCCTTTGGGTGTTTTTTCATCACTCTTCTGCTTTGTGTTTCTCTTCTCATGCATTTTAATGCTGTAAGGAAAGAAAACCTATATTAACTGCACAAGAAAAAATACTTATTTTTAGACATGCCCTTTTAACTTAGCCTGTGCCTGCTCAAATTTTTCTTTAAGAGATATTTGTAAATAATTATGTATTTATATTTAAGGAATAATACTAAATAATTTTCAGGTAAACTACTAACTTCACCTAATCTTGTCATTTCCTACCAGGACAAGAACTCAAGAAAGACATGCACGTCTTTAAGGAACTTCTGAATGACCTAAAGTAAACAGCCAAGCACTTTGAGAGACGGTAGCCTTCCTCTCTCCTGACAAAAAACAACATTCTACTCCTGAGATTTGATGCCAGTGCTTACATATGTGAGGAATTATGAGTTTGTAAAAGGGGCCAAGTTTTGTTAATTTTGAGGTCGTTAACTGTGGAGAAGAAAAGACCCACAAACTAGTTAATAAACCCATTATCTTTACAAGTATCAGAGGAAAACAGCTATCTACACTTTGAAACCAGCAAAAACAACATGGTGGACAGGTATGAAGTTCCTTAGCAATTAATGAGACTGTTAACAGCTTTGATTAGAAGTTCTGGACAACAGGTAAAATTTACAAAAAATGCTTTCATTTGTCTGTGCTTGACACAGTTATTTATCCTTGAAGAGAGGCCTCACCTTCTGCTCAAATACTGTGTATGCTACTGTATATTTTCTATTAACCATTAAAAAATGCCTGTTGCCTCTTGCTACAATAACACAGCAGCTGATATAAAAGCTCTAAGGAAACTCATTCACTTTTTTTGGCATGATTACATTAGTCACGGTTACTGCTCATCAACACTTCTCTCGGGGTGTACTTCTAGGAGTGGAATTGTTAACATCCATTTAAGTCCCCATCCTCCTGCAGCCTGACCGCTATTTAAGACCGTAACATGAGACCCAAGTAATAACGAGCTCTCTGTAACAATATCAACGTCTCGTCTCGTCCTTCAAGCGTCAGGATGACGGGAAGGCATCAGAGAGGAGGCGGACACTCACGTCTTTTTCATCTGTATCTTCTCGGCATGCCGCTGCTTATGGTAGAGCTTCGCCTTCAGCCCGATCATCTTCTTGGCCTTGCGGGACCGCTCGTGCGCCTCCCGGCCCTCCTTCTTCCTCCGCTTCTCGTGGTAGTCCAGCCGGTAGCCATAGCGCTTGCGGTGGAGCTCGATGTGCTCGTTCTGCGGCTGTGGGCACAAAGGCAGCGCGGTCAGCGGGCACGGGCGCCCGCGGGGCGGGGACGGCGCCTCCGCCACACGCGGGGAGCCGGCGGCCCGACGGCGGTACCCTCACTGCGGGGCCCACCCGGCCTCCTGCAGCCTCTCCGTCCCTCCCCGTCCCCGCCGCTGGCACCCGCCGCCCCGGCCCCCTGTCCCGGCTCCCGCGCTCCCGGCTCCCGCTCCCCGCTCCCACC
>VZRO01002169.1:716541-752317 GCA_013397915.1 Daphoenositta chrysoptera | reverse complement strand
CCGGGGCAGGCCGTGACCCGGAGCCGGCGCAGAAACGCCCCAGAGTTCGTAAGGCGGCGGGGAAGGCGGTGTCGCTTTGCGGACCGCCACCGGCGTCCGGCCCCTGGCGGGACTCGGCTGGGCTCGGCCTGGGGCTGGTCACGGGCGGCGCGAAGGCGCCGGCGGGGTGAGGGAGTGGAGGTGAGCGTGTGCCTGAGCCTCCTGCCCTTCGCTGTGAAACTGCTACGAAGCACGAAGTCACGGGAGCTGGACGGTGACGTCTCCTCAAATAACCAGCGGCCATCCAGGAATGCTTTTGAAGCCGCTGCACTCGAGCGTTGTGTTGCAGTGTTTTTTGGCTATGCTTAAAAAGTCGTAGTACTTAATATTTTCTGTTATTTCTCTCCTAAACAGGCACTTTGCCCTGCAATCCTTCTTCCTTCAAGACTAGAAAAGCTATTTGCTCTTTGCTGACCAGTAATCAATACTCTGGAGCTTATCTGAGAGTGAGTGTCGACTCTGATTTTCATTATTCTGCTTTACTGTTTCCTTGAGAAAGATATTATTTCCATGAGAAATACATCTAGTGTTTGTAGGCAGGCATTTATGCTGCATTTTTAAAGGCTTAATGACATTATTATTACAGATCTGACACTGATTTAACCTGCAAAGCAATAACCTGAGAAATATTAACCTGATTTCCCATCAAAAAGAATGAAGTTTTGTGATTGAGTTATGTCAAAGGAACATAGTTAACCTGTTTCCTGTCATAAACATTTTGTACAACGTTTACTTACTTTGCCAGGGAACACCTTTAGAGACGGGAGCCAGAATGTTGAGAATTATGGGGAAGTTTTCAGTGAATGTATTGAAGTCATCAAGTTTGTGCAATAAGGTAAACTTTCTCCCAGTTTTGATACTTCATCTATGAGCAAAGGAAACTGTTGGGTTATTCTGAGTAAACTTTTTTAACTGGGGAATTGGGGTGTTGGTTTTTGTGTGGGTTTTTTTTGTCTGTAACAGTTGGCCTCCAGACAGTGCGTACTTTCATATTAGAATGGGACTTCAGAATTGGGAAGTTGAATTTGCAATTTTTGTGTAAATTTTTTGACTACTTAACTCTTGTCATTGTTAAATTATTTACACAAATAATTAGATGAATTTAAAAAATGCTGGCTATTGACAAAATACTTTGATGCTGCCACAGATTTTTAATGAACATCCCAACTATTATTGGGATTGAATCGGTTTAAACCTCAGTGTGGGCATCATCTTCAAGCATCTGCTTCTAAATAGTTAGTGGTTTGACCTTATATAAATACCTGACAACAGTATCTTATATTTTTTTTTACTTTGTTTTTCTAGAACTGCCAAAAATGTAGCTACAAAGTAACTAGTTGTAACAATAAACATTCTGTATGATTCTTTTTTCTTTCAAGTACATGTATTTCAGAAAGACAAGAATGAGAGTCATGAGTGTGACACAGCAAAACTGCAGTCTGAGAAACTACAATTCTCCACCAGGTATAAGTTTATGTTGTTTCCTTAATAGTAAGGATTAATTTAAAAGTTAGTAAGGATAAAAAATATTTTCTATTTCTGTATGCTTTCTGTTTAATTGTATTCTTTTGGTCATTGTTTATTAGAATTTAGTGCATGAAACATAATAGAGCACTTGAACAGCTCAAGGACTGAAGAGTTTTGTGTTGCTGCTCTTTTCTCAGTAGATTCACAGTATAAAGCCTTTAGAAAGCAATAGTAAGAAAAGGTACATGTTGTAAGAAGTCAGGTCAGTTGTGCAGTGTGCTGGAACCCCTCGTTAAGAGTTCCTGTAAGATGCTTCTGTAATGTCTCTCTGTTGAGACAGATGATGTGTAGATAGTGAGGGCATGTTAGCTTAAATATTGTTTGTGGGAGCCCTGAAAGCAGAGAATATTTCCCTGCTTGTTTTGAAGGGTTCCACCCCCCTGGACAACACAGTTTTTGACCTTTATCCATGGAGAAAACTGCCAACTCTTTGGGAAGAACTAGAATCTACTCTAGTGAGAACTAAATAATAGAATGTTATGTAAGGTTATCACAGGGTGAAAAATCTAAAGATGTTGGGTTTATTAATGTAGTAAATAGATAAAAAGCAAAAACTCCAAGATGGAGGATTGTTGTTGTTTCTAGGCCTTCTTCTTCTTCTTCTAGTATGCCATATTTTGCAGTAGAAGATGTCTAAAAACTATTGGATGAAAAATTCTGCAGTTCCTGTGTACATGATAAAAGCATTTGTCTAACATTGGTAGAAAAGTGAAAATATCTTTCATTTTAAGTTTTAATTGGATGATTTACCTTTAAGAAGGCCGTGTTATCTTGATAAGTATTCATTTCTACTGCATTCTCTGTTATGTGCTGTGTCTGGGTCACGCTAGTGACCTTACTTCTCTGATAAGACTTAATAAACTATCTTAAAGCAGAGAGTGCTGAAAGTTTCTTTAAAATCACTCCCCCATCAGGGGAAAACCTGGCTTAAAGACACAGCTAAGTCAGGGGCTGGGGTCCACAATTGTTGAATTCTGTTAGCTGTATCACAGATGAACTAAAGTACTATGAGAGCTCCTGAAACACAACTTCAATAGCTTGAATGACTGAATTTGGGTTAGTTTAAAAAAAAGTTACCTTGACAACTTATTTTCCAACTAAATTGTGTGAGAAAGAGTATATATTGCAAGAAAATAGCTTTTAAAACTTCCCAGTCCCATATTTTCTCAACACATGTCAGCTTGCCTTTTATCACTGAAAATTATTCAGTATAGCTTCAAGGCTTAGAGGAGAAATAACTTTTCATATTTATTATCTAATCATCAGTTCAGATGAATGTCAGCATTACAGTTGTCTTGAACTGAGGTATGCTTCTGCAGAGTAAGATATTACTGTGCTGATGATACTTTTTTGTGTTGGCCTTTTCCTGTTCTTTCTAAATTACAGCTGTTTTTTGAANTTTTTTTTTTTTTTTTTTTTTTTTTTTTTTTTTGAGGGGGGAGAGGTTTATTTGAAATTAAGTACATATCTTTAGAAATTTGAGGTGGTAAAGATTACAGATTGTAATGACTTGCGGCTCTGAATCCCTTTGTTTTAAATAAGGTTTTTAGAAGTTTTCGTAGAGATATTTATACTATGGGTTCTGTCTGAAAAGTTGTTTCATTTTGTTTGTTTCCAGGAGATGTTAAGTCTCTGCACTCTGTCATTAATCCTCATATATCCAGGTACATCAAGCCAGTTAATTTTTGGATGTAACTGCAGTCAGAGCAGTTGATGTGATAAAGAACTGTAGGTTGTTGCCATGCCTGTCACATGTGCATGTTTCATTTAAAGTTAGTACCTGCTTACCTTTACCCTTGTGACATTTCCATATATAGTGTTCGCTGGTGGCACAGAGGTCTGGGGTTGTTTCTTGCTTGCACCATCATAACCCAGACTGGGCTGTTAGGGAAGCTCCAAATCCATGGTGTTGCTGGGAGCTGAAGAAGGGGGAGGGAAGGCAACTCGAGTGCTGCTGTGGCCGGGCAGTGTGCTTTGTGTTCACGGGAGCTCTCTGCAACGTTCGATGAGGGCAAGGCAATCAGGGGCTAAGCTGCCAAGGAAATGCGTAGGGGCTGAAGTTCCCTTGGGAGGCCGCTGAGGGTAGGCTGTACCTGAGGGTGGCCAAGCTGGCATTAGGGGTGAATTTGGGGCTGATCGCCCGCCTGTGCTGCGCAGGGCAAGCGAAGCAGTTCTGGAAGCTTCTGGTGAGCTACTTCGGAAAGGAAGAGTAGGCTGAACCAGATCAAGGACAACTTCATGGGAACCTGGGTGCTGTATTTGGGGCATAAAGGGTATATAAGCAACAGATTGTTTTGGGCACCAGGTCAGGGATTGGGATGGACAAGAGAGGGGAGGGGCTGCTTCTGTTTGTTGGGAGGGCAGATGGGTGAGGATGAGTCCAAGAAACGGCCTTCCCTGAAGTGGTGCTTGGAAACCTATTGAAACACTGTTCAGTACTACTGATTTGAAGAAAATCCACTATATGCCAGCATACTGACATCCTTCAGTGTTAGAATGTGCACCGTATCAGATATGCAGCAGAGGAATGATGCTATAAATCTGGTGTGCTGTTCTCAGGGAATATTAACTATTTATGCAAATAAGAATTATCACAGGATAAAAAAATTACCACAGTAACCACAATGTTTTCACTTTATGCAGAATCCGAAACATTGGCATTATGGCCCACATTGATGCAGGCAAAACTACGACAACAGAGAGAATGCTGTATTATTCTGGATATATAAGAACACTTGGAGGTTAGAAATACTTTTTGTATTTCAGTAGGTTTAAGAAATTTAATAGAGTGCAATTACATGCAGTACAGTTGCTGGTGGAATACCTCATTTAGAAGGTAGTTGTTCCAAAGTTGTGCTGCAATTGAATCGAATTTTAATGCATGTTCCTTTGTTCTAAGGCAGTTTTGCTTTGAGATATCATAGGTTTGTATTTTTCTTTTACTTTTATCACATTTTGTTTTGTTTAACATTTTATTAGAGAATCTCCTTATTTTACTGATTGCTCATTGGCCATTCTAGTAAAGCAGTTTGTTGAGTTCTCTTTTGACCTGTGAAGAAACCAGAGTAAGAAAAAGTATCCATTTCTTTTGAAAGCCATAGCACAGGACGAATTCCTTGCTACACCAACTTTAATAAAATTCTTCAAGATTGAAATGGTCACAGCAGCCTCTGTCTGTGGTTCTTTTTGACCTTTCAAATTTTATACCCTGTTCTCTACTGTGTATGACTGATAGAATATGCTAGGCTTGTGAAGCTGTTGAACTTGTGATCTTGCTAATTTAAAAATGTGGAACTGCTTCTCTTGTTATTAAAAATTAAGCAAAACCCTACCTCTTACTTGGTGGTTTCTTTGTTTGTACTTTACTTTTGACTTAATTACCTTGTGATTACCAAATTACAAAATGTCAGTCACATTCCACACAGTGAGTGCAGCCATGTTTTTTAAAGCTGTAGTTTGTTCATGATTTTGGACTTTAAGATGCTCATGGTGTTACTAGAATTAAGAACAACAAAAAATGTGTTGGAATTGCTTGTCTTTCACTTGCAGAGCACTCATTCATTGGAAAGGGAGCCTGGGTAAATCACCTGACACTATAATGTCTTTAAAAAGGCTAATTTTCATAGCTTATACATATATAGATGTAAAAGTGACTGTATTTCCAACTCTCTCATGACATCTGTATTCAATGACAATTTCAGATTTTGCATTGATTACCTACCCAATCCTGCTTTCTGTTTACAGATGTTGATGATGGAGACACGGTGACAGATTTTATGGCACAAGAGCGAGAACGTGGTATTACTATTCAGTCTGCTGCTGTTACATTTGACTGGAAGGACTACAGAATCAATCTGATTGACACCCCAGGTATTGCTCTTTAGCTGTACTCATTAAGGGAGAGTGGGTGAGGTGGAATGTCACAGAGTGTCTTAAATATGGTGCAGAATTTAATTGGTTTAATTGCATCAGTAAAAATGCCTATACTAAGCTCTGTTCAGCTTTAGATAATTACTGTTTGCCAATTCCAAATCTAGCTTGTATAAAGTAAGATCAGATGTTTCCACATTAAATAGTTCTCTATTCTGGGATTGCGTTGTAATAATCTTGTTTCAAAGATAGGTGTATTTCCCTACAAGAAAAGAAAAAGTTATTTTGACATAATTTGAAAGAAAAAATTGTTTAAATATGTAATGATCTGTTGATGTTGCCTGTTTGAATTATGATGGTATAAAAGGAAGATTGTTTTTTAGGTCATGTGGACTTTACAGTGGAAGTTGAGCGTTGTTTGAGAGTCCTGGATGGAGCAGTAGCGGTGTTTGATGCTTCAGCTGGTGTTGAGGTAAAATCAACTGTTAGATATCTTTTGTGTGTGTGCGTGCAGTCTGTCATGGGAAAGGGGAGAGATTTTCTCAAACCCTTTGTGTTTGGTTATTCTGTCAGTTCCCCAGGAAAGATGAGACCCTTGTGCCCAGTCAGTCTGTGAGTGTCCCAGTATGGAGGCCCAGGGACCCCTCACTGAACAGTCCACTGGATCAGAGTGTGGTTCAACTAGCTTGTTCAGGGTCATATGCAGACAGAAAGACAACCTCCTGGGGGGTCCTCAAGTGGTCTCTTGGTGCCTCAGGAACGACCCAGGGACACATGCCAGCAGCGTAAGTGAAACCCCTTCCTGGGTCTCCACAGCCAAGTACACTACCTGCTGCCAGCAACTGTTAGCATCCTCAAAGGACTCGGACTTAACAGTTTATGGAATAACACTCCTCATTAATAGAATCAAAAACCGTGAAAGATTAAGGTTTGAAGACTTCTGATCATAGCATCTGGCTGCAAAAATGTGTTCAATGCAATGTACTAAGCAGCTCTAATCCCTAACCAAAGCTAACTTGATGTAGTCATTACGTATGAGTAGAGTACAGTTCTTACCCAATAGGTGTCGCTGTGGGAGAGAAGACAAGTTCAGCCCATGGACTGATCCCAGAAGTTCTCAGAAGTATCTAACTTCTCCCCATTTTTAATTTACTTTTATACTATTTTTGTGTTTAGGTGGAGCTTGAGTGACTGTAGGCATGCATCATGTTCAGTGGGGGTGGTCGTATCTTGTAGGTGGGTAATGTCAGGGTTACATCTGAGGTGACCTTTAAGATGGAGGTGTATGTCTGTGATCTTGCCACGGTTCCTGGTTCAACAGCAAGAAGTCTTGTTTTTTCTCCCTTGATTGACAGCTACTATGTGGCTTATCAGCTACAAAGTACCACTGAGTTCCCCCTCTTGCAAGGATTTAAACAGAGCCTTGACACGGTGTCTCCACTCTGCTCCCCCTCAGCATGTATTGTGTGTGGGGAGTCAGGCATGCTGACCACATCCTATCTGGGGAGTACCAACTGCATTTCACCCTGTAATTTCCACACTGATATAGATTCTGCTAGATCGTGAATGTACCTTCCCAGTTTTCTCTGATTTTACCTCCAGTCACCCCCAGTCATTTTCCCACAGTGTCTAATAACCTAAATCAGACTGAAATAATGTACAGAGATTTTGCTCTGTATTATCTTTCTTGATGCTTTTATCAAAATTCAGCTTCAGGAAGCTGAGCATTTAATTTTAAGTCCTGTAGTGCACAGGAATTTCCATGGTAATAAGAAGCAAATAAGTGGGATTACCATTAGAAGTTTGGGATATTTTTGTTGTTTTGTTGTTGTCTTTTACAAATGTTGGTTGAGGTGAATGCTTCTGACTAGCTCCTTAAATGGAAAGAAATTAATACCTCTCAATTTCTCATTTTCAGGTTTCATGTAGAAAATAGGCAATTTTCAGCCAGGTTTTCTCCCTCCCCAATGGCCTTTTTAACATAGTGCAGGCCGGTGGAGGCAGGCTAGAACTGGACTTTTTATAGCCTGAGATGTTTCAGTAGTTCAATCCTGTAGAAAATGTTACATGTGAAATCCCTCTTGCATGGGACATACGTTTTTCCTGGTTGAGGGATGAGAGAACTCTTAATCACTGTAAGTCACATTATTTGACTTGTTACTGAGAAACATTTAGGTGCCATTAAATATGAACCTGAACTGAGTAATAGCCTCCACCCTCAACAACAAAACAATTAGATATGCTTGTTTTCTTCTAAAACTCTGTAGCAAATTCTTGCATTATTCCATGTAGTGGTAAGAGACTATTTCTGAATCTGAACTCATTTTTATACCTGCTTTAACTTTCAACTAAAAATAAATGTCTCAGTGGTGCACAAATTACTGTCAAAACCACAATAGATTTTAGTGTTGTATGTGTAGCCAGAGAAATGCTTGCCTGTGTGTGCCTAAGTAATTTGGCAATAAAGCATGAAGTCACTACATTAATGAGTTTTTCCCATATATGCCCCCCGTAATGCTGTTTCTTTCCATATTCCCTTGCCACTATGCCTGCATTCCCTTAATGCAGGAAAGGGAATGATAACAGCTGAGAGACAAGATGAGACAAAGCTGCTTGTGAAGTTCATCTGTGCTGCTAGATATGGGATTGTCACAATACACAGCACAGTTCCCTTCTCTACTCCAAACTCAGACCTTCAGTGGTGTTGGGGAGCACATAGTTCAGCTGTTGACACTAATGTTTCCATTTTGTCTTTTGCCTTAGGCACAAACTCTGACAGTCTGGAGACAAGCAGACAAACACCAGATACCACGAATTTGCTTTTTAAACAAGATGGACAAAAACAGGGCAAGGTATTTAGTCAGTTTTTTAATCATTGCTAAAAAGCTTATAAGAGAATATATAGCATTTTCCTGTTAAGCACAGAGCAACCCAATTATGTTAATACTTACTATATACTTCTTTGATTATGCAAATGCATATTTTTGGTGTAATTATAGGAGTAATTTTTGCAGTAAATAGGGAATGGTGAACCTGTTTTACTAATGTCATAACTTTTGTGTAACTTAGTATCTGGTTTTTTTCCATATGTAGTTTTACATATGCTGTTGAGAGCATCAAACAAAAGTTGAAGACAAAACCTTTGCTATTACAGGTAAGCCTAGAAATTAAATGCTTGTTTCATTTCTTTTGAATGGAACTCCTTTCTTAATTTTTTGCAGCTGTCTAAAGTTTTTGTTCTATTTGTAGTTGCCCATTGGGGAAGCCAAGACCTTTAGAGGACTTGTTGATGTTGTGACTAAGGAGCAAATAATTTGGAAACCTGCTTCTGATTTGGATGATGGAAAAAACTTTGAGCGAAAGCCACTGCTGGAGACTGATGATCCAAACCTGTTCCAAGAAGTCCAGGATGCAAGAAATACCTTAATAGAACAAGTAAAGTTCTAAAGTAAATACATAATATATTTAAAACCATTACTTAGAGCAGTAGGAAAAATAGGCTGAGAGGGACCTCTTGAGGTGTCTGGTTAAGTGACCTGCTCAAAGCAGGGCTGACTTCAGCGTTAGATCAACTTGTTCAGGCTTGTTCAGTTGAGTTTTCAAGTCAAAGGACAATGATTCTCTGTAGGCAGCCTGTCTCAGTGCTCATTTCTTCATGTCCAATGGGAATTTACTGCGTTGGAAGCTGAGACAGCCATGCTGGTGCTTTTCTTGTGTACCTCTGAGGAGAGTCTGGTTCTGTTTTCCCTGAGCAGGCCCACTTCTACGATTTCAAATAGTAAGAAACAGTATTTACATCCTGCTTTAGCCTCTCCAAGCCAGACAACCCCATCTCTCTGTGCCTCTAGCTGCTCTCCAGCCCCGTTAGCAGTTTTTCAATGGACTTTGTTCAATTTGTCAGTCTCTTTTGTGCGGGGCAAGCTAAAAACAGGCAGTGCTTGTATTGTCTTAGATGCCAAGAAGTATTTGGTACATGAAGCCTGACAGATGTGACTTGGAACCTGCAGGGTATCCATACACTTCTGAGGTGACAGCTAGAAGCTGTATTAGATGTTGCAGGCTGGTCAAAATGGCACTAAATACTGTGTTACAGACAGCTCAACCCCATCATAAATCGATCCTTTTTGTTGGAAGGGCTGCCTTCCACACAACTTTGAATAGCATTGTGCAAGTGTGTAAACAAGTGATGCTAGCTTTCCATTTCCTTTGAAACTGGAGAGATCTGTTTTATATTGCTCTGAGTTCAGCAGAACATACGCACAATCTGGCTTTCAAACTTACTAGGTTTTAAATGGTGGTATCAATACGCAGCCTTTTATCTTAAGAAATATATTGTCAGATAGAAAGGTTTATAAGAACAGTGTTGGTTTTTTCTCCTTTATTTTCTGGGCCCTTCCTGAAGGAGGAAGGGGTGGACCAGTAGTGTGATAATTGAGATAATCTTGTGTTTGTAAAATATTTTTCAAAATGCTTTCTATGCTGTTAATACTCCTTATCAGAAACACTGTAAAATGTAGCATTTTGAATACCGGCCCTTTTGCACACTTTACTTTCACTTAATTAAATGAACTATTTCCTTTATCTCTCTTTTTCCTTTATCTCTCTTATCAACTATTAACTTGATAAGACTTCTAATTGCTTCTCAGGGGCTTATTTCAGAATTTGGCCAATTGGTGTTATAGCCAATAGAGGGGGCAAAGTGCCTTCCTGTGCTTGGGTGTCCTGAGTCTGTGACAGTGCAGGAGTGTATGCGAGACAAGGTTTAAGGAGTTAAGTTACATGTCAAGCTAACCAGTACAATTTGAAAACAGAGACGTGCTCTTGGACCTACAAACCCTTGACATGAAGAAGGTCAAAATGCCCTGATGCTTGTCTGTTTTTTCCAGCTGAGTATCTGTTGGCTTGCAAAAATTACTTGCTACTTACTTCAGACTTCACCATGTTTGCAGGGCTGAAGTACATCAGTTAAACCCTTCATGGTTGTCACTGTATGGCTGGAGGTTTTTTTCCATTTCAGGGACAAGTACAAGCATTCTCTCTCCCACTGAAGTTTTGCTTGACAGCAGCTTTATAAGAGGATTTCAGTGTTTCCCACCCCCCATCCTTTGTTGAAGCCTTCATTTTCATAATTTTATGTGATTTGAGTTTATAATCACTGATGTCTTTAAAGGCTTTGTTCTTGCTCTATTTAGCTGTATATCCTAAGTAAGATTTGTGACTTGTATGTGAAACAGCTATATGCCAAATAATAAAGAACTATTCCGTTGAAGGTTGCAGATCTGGATGATGAATTTGCTGAACTGGTTCTAGGAGAACATTGTGAAAATTTTGACTTAATATCAGCTGACAAGGTATTTTTTACACGTGTTTACTAGCTGTTATTCTGAGGTTTTGGGTTATTCTTCCTTTGGCACATGCAAATTATGATTTTGCAGATTTATCCACAAAAAAACGATCACACCAGCTTCTGCAGTGAATTAAGAGTTTGTGAATTTAGAATAGAATGTATTCTGGCTTAGTATGAATTTTATAAAAATGTGCTATGACTCTTTGGCATGCTAGGCATCATTTAAAAAATTGGGTACATTTGTTCAGAAAGTTGGGGTTTTCTGTTTTTTTTTTTGAAAGTTAAACTGCTGCAAAAGAGTTTAGGGAAAGCTGAAAGGAGCTTTTAGGTAGACTCTGCAGTTTGTGACTGAGCTGCTGATTCTCAGTAACAAAAGTAGCATCTCAACTATTTTGAAATGGTTGGATCTTCAGATATTGCATGTTGAAAGCAGTGAGGTACAACATACTGAATTAAAATGACTGTTAGAACAAGAATAGCAGCAGATGTGTGAAATATTTAGAAATCTTAAAACCAGTGTCTTCTGTTTTAGCATGTAAATGTTCGGGTTTATGGTTTGGAGCTTGTTAAAAGCAATGAAAGGAGTTTGGATGAGTGATGTATTTACAAACATGCTTTTTTGCTTTTTGGGGATTGGCAGTATCTGATAGGTGGAGCAACTTAAGGCTAAATTGTAGTTCATGCGTTAACAGGAAATAATTCTTTTTTTGCAGTTGCAGTCTGCTATCCGCAGAATCACACTGGCTCAGAAGGCTGTCCCTGTCCTCTGTGGCAGTGCACTGAAGAACAAAGGGGTGCAGCCATTACTGGATGCCATTACTCTGTACTTGCCTGCACCTAATGAGCGTTCATATGAGTTTCTGTAAGTACAGGTAGAAGAGGAGATTCTGAAGTAGGAAAACACAAAAGGAGAAAATTAAATATGTTAACAAAGCATTCATATTCTTTAAAAATGTTTACTCTCTTTAGTTATTAAATAACAGTGGAGATGTGTGGACAGAAAAATACACTTGAGTACTGAACCTGCTTTGGTCAGTTCTACTGGAATTGGATGCATTTATCTCCAGTTGTCAAATTTGCACTTCAGAGTTCTTAGGTATTTTTTTAATCTGAGGACGTTCTCATTTTACAAAAATGTGGTCTAGGGATCCTATTTAGTATTGACTGAGTCACATGACAGCTTACATGTCCTATTGGAGGTGGAACTGCTTAGACTATTATTCATTGGTACAAATTACGATTTTTGAAAATCTGCCTCCATTAACATTACAGTATGAAATATATCACCTCTTAAATGAGTGGAAATTCAGGTAAATGTGGGTATGAGCGGATTAATCCTACAAGTGTGCTTTTTGTTGTGCTTTTCATTTTGCAGACAATGGTACAAGGATGACCTGTGTGCCCTGGCATTCAAAGTTCTTCATGATAAATGTCGCGGACCACTAGTTTTTGTTCGTGTTTACTCGGGTTCATTGAAATCTCAGTCAGCTGTATATAATATTAACAAAAGTTGCACGTGAGTAAGATAGAGGTGTGGTTCAATGTAGTATTGGAATGTCTGTTAAAGTCCTCAGTAACAGAGAATTTAATTTTCAGAGAGAGAATGAGCCGGCTGCTCCTGCCTTTTGCTGATCAGCAAATTGAAATACCATCACTAATGCCTGGCAACATTGCCTTGACTGTTGGGTTAAAACAGGTAATGAAAAATACTGATACTGTAAGGGAGCTTGTTTCGCTAGTGTGCTTTCTTCTTCTACGATACTGTATCTCAGATGTGTTCTTGATTACGGTGACATATGTAAACTTGCTTTATTTGAAGTACGTTCAGATGTACTTCCTCCTAAAATTAAATACCACAGTGTACAAATATCAGTAATTGACCTGGAAACTGCAGTGCTGATTGGAAAGGACTGAAAGCTGAGGGTGTATTTTGTTAGGGTTTGAGCTTGTATTAATACTGTAACTCTTAAAATACAGTGTAATGCCACAAAGTGACTTCCTGTGGGAATGGAGAATAATGTTCCAATTCAGTTACCAAAAGAAAGAGTTTTAAGTTACAGAAGTTAGTTTCATGCTTGCTTCTATTAGTTTAATAATTAATTTCTTACTGTCTTAATAGGCTGCATGAATCTCATTTGCACAGATTTTCTAAAATGTAACCAGCTTTGGCATACATTTTGGGTTTGGGGTTTTTGGTTTTTTATTTCACATTACTTCCTCTGTTGATCTGTAGAGTGCCACTGGAGATACCATAGTGTCATCAAAGGCTTCAGCTGTCGCTGCAGCACGCCGAGCTGGAAGGGACGCTGGGGAAAAGCGGAGGTCTGTGAGTGGTGTAGACAGTCTGCTGCTGGCAGGTGTTGAGATCCCTGAGCCTGTCTTCTTCTGTACCATTGAACCTCCTTCAATGGCCAGGCAACAAGGTACAATGCAGCCCCCTAGCTGGATGAGTGAGTGCACAAACTTAATGGTCAGTGATCTAGTATGGTTCTTTCTGGTGTTTGGTACTGATGGTATACTTTAGATCATGGTCCATATCCTTTGCTATTACTATGTCAAGCAGTACTGGTAGTATTACTTTCTAGTTTTTGTGTCTAGAAAAGTAGTAGTTCATCATTTAGAAAAGGAGAGATGGAGGCACTGAGGATTCTGAGTCTTGCTGCAGTCACACTGGTGGGCTGCACATACTGTCCCGAGTACAAATAACCTTGAAACGTGGGGTTTTTTTTCAGTTGGCACTTGCAGGTCTACTCTATAAAGCCTTCATATACCAAGACTTCTGTGTGTCTTGTTAGGGTTCACCCTTACAGCCTTACTTAAGACCTGTAATCTTACTGTCTTTCCCAACAGTCTGTACCACAGGGCTTAGTTATTTGACTCTTTTTGGAAATACCCCTTAAATTCTCTATCTTCATTCTAAAAAAGCTGAGCTTGTTTGGGGGTGAAGAGGAGGAGGGATAAGTACCAGTGTACTGTGATGGAATGGAGTAAGGTAGAAAACAGGTTTGGAGAAACATGTCTGCAGGCTGAGCCACTTGGTTGTAGGGTGTTACTGATTTTGTGGTGTTTGGATGTTTTAGTTTGCTTTTGTTTGTTTGCTTTTGTTGCTTTTTTCCCCCCAAAGACTATAAGGTAGATAAATGCAGTCTCAGCTCTTGGTTCATCATTCTGCTGCTTTCCTGAGCAGTTAAGATAATGGGGAATCAGAAAAAAAACCCAACCCTGTGCAAAAACCTACATATATTTTCATTTGAACAATTTTATGTCAAACTCATCTTGAAATGCTTAAGTAAATCACGTAACAGTTGACATTTTTTTATCTGTACAAAAGGATCATGCTTTTTACTGACTTCGTGAATAATTTGTAGGTTGCAGTCTGTCTTCATAGAAGCACAAAGTATCACTCTGAAAATAGTATGTATAATAATTAAATTAAAGCACTCTGTAGCACAGTTAATTTGCGGAATGAAATCAGAAGCTGCAGATTACTTGTAATTTGACCTGACTTTGTTTGCCAAAATCTATGCTCCTCTAGGATCCTTTCGATTGTTTTAAGGAAAGTGATATTTAGGCACTTACTGTGATTATCAAATTATTGAATTCACTTCAGATACAATGTTTGATATTTCTGTACAGACTTGGATAATGCATTGAGCTGCCTTCAGCGTGAAGATCCAAGTTTAAAAGTGAAGCCAGATCCTGACACAGGACAAGTAAGATGAATCATCTGTTGCTCATCTTATAACATTATTTTAGAATGTCAAAACCACACTTTAGTTAGTTCATTTGCATATTGAGATTTTCTTCAATAAAAAGGACTCTCTAAATGTTCCTATGATACATGTACAAGGTTCTGTGGATGGAACTAAAATGGAGTCTTGGACACTTGTGCTTTATAGAACAGAGGAAGTCACCCTATGCTCTGCATGTTTTTGACAATTCTGTATTTCAAAAAGGTTTGAATTACGTAGTCTTAAATGTTAGGTAAGATTATCCTTTTCATGGTGGTCACAGTACTGGTAACAACACTCTCACTTAAATGGTGTTTATGTCAGATGACTTAAAGCAATATGGGGTCCTTAGAATTTGAAGTATTATGGTCCTTAGAATTAGAAGCATTTATAAGAGACAATTAAAAGCATGCAAGTCCTTGCTTAAAGAATTTGTTTTAAAACCTGAGTTTTGCATGTTTTTCCACTTTTCTCTTAATTACCTTCTCACCAGACTATCCTCTGCGGCATGGGAGAACTACACATAGAAATCATTCATGACCGAATCAAACGTGAATATGGAATTGAGACTTACTTGGGACCTCTTCAAATAGCATACCGAGAAACCATCTTAAATGCTGCCCAAGCTACAGGTAAAATGTGTGAACGGAAGGAACATCTTGTTTCTGGTTTTGTAGCTTGATATACTTTAAATGATACATAAGTAACTTTCAGATGAATTTTACGGGTTCTTTTTTCCTTCCCCTGCAGATGTATTGGACAAAACAGTAGGAGATAAACGACACTTTGTAACTGTAGAGGTAGAGGTGAGGCCCAGGTCAGGAGAAGGAGCAACGACAAAACCCATCATCAGCTATGCTGAGAGTGTCAGTGAAGTACTACCCAAAGAACTCAAAGGAGCTATAGAAAATGGAATCATAAATTCATGCATTCAAGGTAAAGGAAGTCCTATGACAGCTATACTGGTCTAATATTTTTGTAATAAGCAATTTTCTAGAAGAAAAAACTGCTTGGTAGCTAGAAAAGATAGTACATATAACATGTATGTAAGTTACAAAGGAAAATTACAAAACGTCTTCAACTACAAAAATTGCCAAACACCTTTTTCTCTATGCCAGGAATGGAAATCAGCATGCCTTTTTTTTGCTTTTAAGATTGATGTCATTTCAGTCAGTCAACAGTGAGCTTGGAGTTGTTTTGGTTTATTTTTTAACCTGGTATAAGGGATAAGGCATTTACTTAATGACATCACATAAACCATAGTGATGTAAGAGAAATGGTTTCATAGGCCAGCATGCACTATACTTTATTACTGTTACTAATGCATTTTTTGGATTTTCAAATATGTTAAATCCATGAGTTTTCAGTAAAAAGCCTTATCTAATAGCAATTTCTGCATTTTCTAAGGGAGTAAAAGTGTCCTTGACTTTTGATTAAAAATAGGAAGTCTTAAGTTACTTTTGGGCAAAAATCTGCCTTACAGGAAAATAGATAGTGGATTGATAAAGGAGAGTTTCTCTGTAAGAAGCAGCATGAAATGATTTTTTAATGTTGTGTTGTGGAATTGGAAAGCATCTCCCATCTTTGGCTGTGGAGTGACTCTTAACCATATCCTTTCTTTATGCTCCTTGAAGATATTTCATGACTGTGCTATCTCCAGCCTAAAATTGATGCCATTATGCTTTGAAAAAAATACCTGGCCATGTTCTCTGTAAAAAACAAAGTGATGTTTTCCTCAGATGTGGTTCAGGCCTCACATCTAGTCTAATAGAGTTTGGTCTGGTTGAGAGTCCTTGGTTGGAGGGAGGTAATCTGCCCAGGACACTAGTTCATCCTTTATGGTATTGAGTTACCCCTGGAGTTTTGGTTGTATGTTAGTATCAGGCATTGCTGTGAATGTGAATTGCTTATATTGTGTTCAAAAGGAAAATACAGAAAATATTCTGGCTTCTGGTTAACAAAAGTTCTTCCTACTTTTTCAAATGATGTCTTGTTCAACAGACTAGTTTTAGATAATATAATGTATTTAAAAATGACTTTTTGGCAATGGTTGTCTGGATGGTTTTGAACGTTATCTGTGATTTTGATAAAGAGAGTAAGAAAGTATGAGTCTGCATTCCTTTGTCTCTTTTGGCAAAGTTAGGTAATGACAAAATTCTCAAAATGAGGAACGTGACCAGTAGCCACACCCCTGGAGGGAGGACAGGGAAAGAGAATGCAAAGACCAAAGTGAGAGGCTTCAAATTAATCCTGAAAAAATTTTGCATGTGTTTTAATACTCTGAAAAACAAATGAGCTTTTTTGTTTTTCCTTTTATCTCTTCTCCCTGGCCCTGTTCAGGACCTCTGCTTGGATTCCCAGTTCAAGATATTGATGTGACAGTGCAATCACTGACAGTGCATCCAGACACCTCACACACAATGGTATCAGCCTGTGTCTCCCGTTGCATACAAAAGGTACAGTGAAACTGTAAGCTGCTGTGGAACACAACAGCATGACCTACTGCTGGGAAAATATATGTGTATCAGTATCTGGTCATGGTTCCTCTCTGCATGCCCTTGTAATGCCCTTGCTGGGGACTTCATAGCTTTTAAAAGCAGAGCGTTTGAGACAGCTTCAGTGATATAAGTACCTACATCTGTTTTATTTTTAAAAGCCCCTAAGAATACGTCAGCCTAACTTCCTTTCTTTCCATGTAGGCTTTGAAAAAAGCTGGTATACAAATACTGGAGCCCCTGATGAACCTAGAAATCACAGTAAGTGAAGATCATCTCAGTGCAGCACTTGCTGATCTTGCACAGAGGAGAGGTAGTATTCAGGAAATCCAGTCTCGTCAAGATAACAAAGTTGTGGTTGCTGCTGTTCCACTAGCAGAAATGATGGTATGTGATTACCTTAGCAATGGTAAAACCGGTCTTTTTTATATGCTTTAAAAAATATTGGCTTCAGTTTACTTTTACTTTTGTTATGGATAAGTAAATTTAGAATGGATTTTTAAAATTGTATTTTAATTACTGAAGGTCAGAAGGAAGTGCTCACAAATTGACTAGCTTTTTATGCCAAATTCAGATTGCTAAACCAGCACAAATTCAGCAGTAAGTTAGAGAGGTAGTAAATACTACTAAAATAGGTTTTACAGAGAACAGTTTTTAAAAAAGATTATTTTTGACTCATGCATGTATTGCAATCCTAATATAGTAATATTGAAAAGTTAACGTACTAGTACACTGCAGTATACTTCTGACACTCTTTTTCTCTCAGTGGTCTAAGCAGCTTTCTATGGTAGCCTATCTGCCCCTTATCCTAAACTGAGTGATGTGTGTTCTCCATTCTGCCCAGGGCTACTCCACTGTTCTGCGTTCTCTAACATCAGGCTCAGCCACCTTCACGTTGGAGCTTGCCAGTTATCAAGCCCTGAGCAGTCAGGAGCAAAGTGCACTTCTTCAGAGGAGGATGGGGTCGGTGTGATCTTCACTCTGTAGGAAAGGTATTTTCTATCCTCGTGTTAAATATTTTCATATGTACACCAGTGTGTTTGTCTGGGACCAACTGGTGATGGCAAATAATGACTTAGCAGCTGTATGAACAGACTGTTTTAACTGTCCAGAGAGGAAGGTTCAAGAGGCTCTGCTCTGCTGGCACAACCTCGTGATTGCAAAGCAGGGATGCAACCACAACTTGTCGCTTTGCAAATTCTTATCTTGCGGACATCTGTAATGAGAAGTGATGCAAATCCTCTTCACAGAAATGAGCACTAAGTCCACCTTAATGTGCCACTGGGACTGTTTTCTTAATCTAGCAAATAAAGTTTGTGAAGTTTTTGTCTGTCAGTGAAACAACTTTACAGTTTTGGCACTCTGTATCTTGATTTGTTTTCGGCTGGATGAAAGTATATGGTAAACAAGCACTTTACACTGTATAACTTACAGGTATTACTTTTACTGGTAGAAACCAGTTATGAACCAGAGTTCAGGACTGGGTGTAATTTCTACCTGAATTTCCATTAGCAAGTAAGTGAACTGGATACTTCTGCAAAACAAGTAAGATCCATGCAAAAAAAAATACAAGGCAGGCAGTTTTTCCAGGACAGAAATTCCTATCTACCACCCTGCACTATGTTGAGAAAGGATTTGTTTGTTTGTTTACCTTTAGGAATGAGTGAATTAAGCTGTAATGATTCTGATTTGCTATGGGTTGCAATTATCTGGTTACCTAGAAAAGTGGCAAGTAATACTTGGAAATAAAGAAGGGCGTGTTCTCCTTATTTAAATAGTGTCTTAGCTTTATTTTTCTTCAACCTTAAAGTGTAAGTAAACTTGAATTAGTAACTCTGTGGTATCAAGTTTTATGATTTTACAGTGAAGAATCCCAGTTTTTGAAAAGTTAAAAAATGATAATTTTTACTCCACCAAGGCTGTCAAACAATTTTATTTTAAAAGTGAAAATTTAAAGTCTTGATTCAGCTATGAAACCGCATGTACATATTTATCCCCAGAGGCACTTGAGGCTGTTGACGAGAAGCCTTTGCAGCAGCTAGGGCCCTCTAGCTTCATGGGCGCAGTATCCAACAAACACCGGTTCGGCCGCTATGCCACGGCTGTAAAGTAAAGAGGAATGGGAATGATTGTAATCCAACAACTGGCTGCTGGGGTAGGCAGGAAGAGAGATACTGGCAACCTATTTTAGTAGTCATATAAACAAAACTACTTCCAGGAAATAACAGATGGCCCATTTAGGGAGTGAAAAAGGACCCTATTCTACTTTTGATTGGACCTCTGTTTCAATCAGAGGCACCAAGCTATTAGCAAACACGTTGAAAACTTAAATTCAGGCGCTAGTTCTTTTGATGATCCACAAAATCTGTTGCTTTTACTGAAGTCATAATGAAGGCAAATATGAATCAACTGACATTTGCCCATTCTCCCCTTTCCCAACCTCAATGTTTCCTTAATATGCAGCTCTAATTCCATAATTTTCATTATTTTTTGGGGGGGAGTCAGGGTTTCTTTCAGCTTAGACTATCATAAATTATTCTGCTCTCATGTGGCTTTAAAAACAAACCAACTCCTGTGGCTTATGATGGTGCAGTAAGATAGTATAAAAACATGTTTCAGAGTTAAAGAAGTTGAAAACAAAATTCTACTTCTTAAATGTTTAAGATCTAGATACTAGTGCTACTAATGTTTAAAAGCAGTGCAGTGGAAGAAACTGAATAATGAAATACTTCAGCTGAACGATTACTGCCCCTAAGCAAAATGTACTCTTAGTAAAGAGAAGGGTTGGTGTCTAGGTCTCTAGAATATATGCCCATCTTGTTGTATGCTACCTCCCAGGATATAAGTTTTTAAAGCCCTTTAACCTTGTTTTTAACATGTATTTGTCAGCTATCTCTTCATGTATCTGTTTTTCTCGTGACTCAGAGAGATAGCACAACTTACACATAGCTGTTTTCCTACATCATTATTTTAAGCCAGCTTGAGATAACCCAATCAAGTCAAAACTTACAAGTCCTTCACTCACTCTTGATTAAAGAGTGACTGTAAGCTAAACATACTATATACTCTAAACTAAACATAAGTGATTCCAACAGATAATCATGCTAAGACATCTTCAGGAACATGAGCAGAGGGCTTGAGTTTTAAGTGCTGACTATAACTGCTGTTGTATCCTGTTCTTTAAAACACTGATTTGTATCTACCCTGACCTACTACCACACAGAGCTGAGATTTTCAATGACTTGTCATGAACTTCTGTAGAGAAACAAAACGATATGTTTCATGCTTGCTGCAGTTCAACTATTCAGCTCTCTGACTGTATACTTTAAAAGTGAAGTCAAACTTGGACTTAAAACCTAGAAGTCATTTGTATCTACAACTGTGAATGTACAAAGAGAACACTAGCAATAAATAACCAGTAACTTGTGTAGGTACTTTTTAGGAAAGAACTGGGAGAAGAATGTGTTATGACTACTGTAAAGAAAGTCAGTTCATAAATGAATTAAAATTTGTCATGGACTGCTTACGCACCCCTTTCAGCCCCTAAAGTAAGGCAATACTGGAAAGAATAGCTTGCCCAAGCTCAACTTGCATGCAAACAGCTCCACTTGATTACCTGCTGCAGGTCTTTAATTATTATTAATAATAAACAAGTAACACCACCTTTTTTTTTTAGAAGTCTGCTTTTCCTTCTGTCAGTGTACTCCTCCCACATACCCTTTAATATATTTTTTGTCTGAAATGAGTCAATCATGGTGTTCGTTTTTCCTTTACAGGAAAGAGGAACACAGATGAGTCCTAGTATTTCACGGAATAAAGTGCGTTCTGAAAATTTTAGTTGCAAAACTGTCCAGAGCTCCTTTCTTAATGTATCTGTCTTCCTATTCTGTGGATACAAAACCATATGCAACTGCGTTTTCAGTCAGGTTAAACTGCTAGCTCTCTTCCTTTCATCCAGGCCAGCAGTTCATGCCTGCACCTTTATTCCAGTGGTTACAAAACTTGAGGACCAAGATACACTGGAGCTACTAAATCTTACCGGAGCATGCGGCATCGATGATTAGTCAGCCTTTTGTAGGCATCCTCCAAGTTGGTCACATTGCTGCTGCTCCACAGTCTTTCCCCAACAGCACTTGCTCGAGGCCTGTAAAGGTATACTAAGTTTTAGACTAGGTATCATCTAAAACCAAGAATGGATAATTTTTTTTTAATACCAGGTCTGATATAATACTTTAAGATCCAGAAGCATTACTTTTCATAGCTGCTTAAGTTCAGCACAGAGCACTGTTACCACTATCATACAGTCCTGTTGGATTAATTAATGCTTCTTGTAGATGGCTTTCTAAAATCTAATGATAAAGCAGTTCATACCATAATCTTGGTGTCAGGTTAGTTGCATCCACAAATTCCCCCCACAGGCAGGCTTCTCCACCTATTACAAGTTTCTTCTGTTTTTCAGATCCTGAATTTAAAGCAGAAAGTCAGAATTTCTCTCAGTCCAGAAGATGGGCATATATCAACAATTAGATAGGACTGATATTCAGTTGTTTTCATATAAAACACCTATCCTGACCATTAATTTAACATTTCAGTAGTCTTGTTACTGCATGTGAGAACCACCAAGCCATTTGCCCAGAGAAGCCATTTCCCTGCTCTGTCAGAAAGGATTTTACCTTTTATGTTCTGAAGACATTCCTCAGCTTTTTGACATTCCTAGAGATTTAAATCCTGATGGAAACTATTCATTCTATCACATGCCTTGAAAACATTCCTTGAAGAAATTAGTTAGGTGTTCTCCTTAATGAGCTCTGAGAGGTCCCTTGCATAAAATGAAAGCCCCATGGAAAGCGTAAGATGTTTATATCAACTTTAGGCAGAGGTAGAGAACATGTCTTTTTCAAGAATAGTTTAACACTCAAGAAGCTTGATAACATAAATTCAGTGTCTGTCTACCAACAGCTATGTTGCACAACTCTGCTCCTAAAGCATCTGCCCACCTAGTCTGGCACTGTATTATGCAAACACCAGTATCAGATGCTTGAGGAAGGTAACACCTTTCCCTGTGAGAAGTGCAAAGTTTCTTTTTTTAATTTAAGAGTTTTCCAGAGTTCTAGCTGACCATAATTCCTTTCATTATGCTATAATTGCAGTGATGGAACGGCCACTCTAAAGAGCCCTGTTCTTTCCATTTACATTGTACAATAAACCAAGGAGTTTCATGCACAGGACATGCATATAAAAAAAGTAACAAACCAGGGAAGTTAAGTGGTTCAACACTGTAGTATTTCTTCCAGTCTTGCCCATAACTAATGTAGTCTAAGTACCAGGGTGCTGACAGGACCGTGGTGAACCCAGCTCCAGTGACTCTGCTCATTTCATGAGCATAGTTATTTGCCATCCACACTTGAACTACAGTGTCTGGTTTCAGCTAAAAGAGGAGAAGACAAAACAAACAAACTAACCAACTTGACATAAAAACATTAATGGCAATCCTAATTGCTGTTACCAAGGAAAAGGATCACGAATTTCAAAACTCTCTATTTTGTTTTGAAGAGGAATGTTTTAGAAACTACCTTTTGTCATCCTCCCCCTAAAGTCTAAAGTTGATTAGCTCTTTGCTGGTTTTAAACACAACTCATACTAGAGTGAAGCCTAGGTTATACTATAGACAGTTAATGCTCTAAGGGGATTCCTACATGCAGCACATATCTGACCAGCTCTTAAAAGCTGACCATTTGGTGTTACTAGACCAGACACACAGTTACCTGAGAAAAACAAAGAAAGAAAACTCATAGAAATTTCTCTACCCTTTACTCTGATGTTTTAAAGCATATTATATTAACTGTGTTCACCTTTAAAAAGCACTTCAATGCTGATGTTCCTGTTTCACCTATTACATCTTCAACAAATTATAATTTCAAGGGTGGCCCCACAGCTGAGGAGACCTGCTAATGTCAGCAAACTTGCTTTAACTCTTAAGAGACAAAGCCAGACCTATTTAATAGTCTGCTTTATAAGCCTCACACAATATTGTGCTGTTATGCAAGGGTACCTTACTAATTTTCCCATCTTACCTGTGCTTTGTGATCAAACACTTCTTGCCAGACCATTTGTCCTTTGTTGTAGGAGGAAACAATGTCCAAAATGCTAGAATTTAGAAATAAGATCAGGTTTGTGAACTTCAATGAGGTAAGTACAAGCACTCAAAGTAGCAACATTTTCTACCCCAAGGCACATCAGACCTTTCCCACCACTGCATAGGGGACCAAGAAAAAGCAGGTTGTTCTGGTTTTGGCCTTCAGTGCTCTGTCTTGCAGAGCATGTTCTGCCACGTAGAACAATGTGCACATGTATTAACACAAACTGATGTTCAGAACTACCAGCAACTCATACAGGGTGACTAAATCTGTGCTATTTAAGGAGAGAAAAAAATGTTTCCAAAAACTTCTCCCCACCCTGTATGCTGACAGTACCACAGATATGTAGTTTAAGATACCCAATACATTCACAGTGTGTGTAAAACCAGCCTACATATCTGTGCTGTGTCCCACATTTTAAAGCTATGAACTTCAGACCTGGTGTTTTAAAATAAAGTGGATAGTCCGAAATATGTGGCAATTTTTCAAAAATAATGTAGATACTAAATCAGCTTCCGTATCTGCACCTCAAAGCTACCTTCAAATAACGACTGTGAAAAACAGAGCAAGAATTAAAAAACAACATACTTCTGAACATAGTAAGATTCCAGTTTAGCATAGTCAATGCCAAAACCTTGCTTCTTCATGAACTCTTTCACTTCGGGGTTGGATTTCCTTAAATAGTAACAAGAAAACATATTTTAAAAAAGATTATTTTTGTTATGTTTTAAACCAGATTTCCCAACCATTTCTACCTATGCACAGCACACTAACTGATACCTTAGGCATGCCACAGCCTCGAATGCCCAGCAGAGCAGAAGCTCAAAATATCTGACTTAGATATTTTTAAACAGTTTCATCCTGATTTGAAATAAAGCCAATAGACCTAATTCTCTGGTAAAACTGCTGTAGTCCCTGTTCTGAAGCAGTCTCTGGCAGGCTGCCTCAAACTCATAAGAGCTCTGCGGCTCCTGGAATCCCAGCCACTTTGTGTGAAGGTTGTCAGCAGTCTTGAGAACTCAACAATTTTGTGTTTAGAAAACAAACCAACACTTTTGTGTTAAAGCATTTGCTAGAAGTTTTCATTCTCTATAAAAACTAAATCATGTTCTGAGTGTTTGGATTTGATCTTTAAAGAGAATGCAGAAATACTAACTAGATCAATTTGTATACTCATCAAAATGCTCCAAATTCTTTATTATTAGTTAGTCTTTCCAGCAGAGACACCCCAGAATACTCAAAATCCACAACTGAATTAAGACCAGTTTTAATACATACTTCTCACACAAACACACATGAATCTGTTTGGTAATTCTTACTGTTAGCAGATTTTCTGTAGGGCAGAACTCAATGTAAATATCTAATTTAACACAAAGCATTTAAATGGTAATTTTCTTATCTAGTACTTTTCTAACATACTAGTTCTCTTTCCTGCCAGGGTAATTTTCATAAAGAAATCCTTCAGAATACCTGAATATTTATGAAACTATGAGTCAAAGCAAAATTCTGCACATCAGTTGCTTGTGGAGGATCACAAATGATCTGCCTGTAAATAGTTACAGAGGTAGGACTTGAGATCTTTTGGCTATGCAGTGAAAACTGTCTCATGCAACTGAGTTCCATAATTGATGGAGGTTTAAGAGGCACTAGATATTTGTTCTTTGAATTGTCACCATACCAACAACTGAAGTCCACTTCATCTCCTCCCAAATGAATGAATTCATCTGGAAATACACTGCTGATCTCTTTGAAGAACGTAGTCATGAAGTCGTAAGTTGTATTCCAAACGGGATTTACAGGTCCAAAGGACCCAGATGGCTGTCCTCCATTGTAACAAGGAGTGAGAAGATCTTTTTGACCTAATAAAAACAATTAATAGATGATACTCAGTTTCATGTTGCTATGCTAACTTTGCTAGCAGGAAGAAGCAATGATCCATATTAAAAAGGTAAATATTCATGACCTAAGTGCTCACTATTTTAAGTATACTCAAATAGAGGCAGGATGAAATAATATGACTTGTAAAATGTTGAAGAACTCTCTAACTGGCAATCAGGACTCCGACTTTCAGATTTGTGATTTAACACACACCAATACATGTAACATGTCACAATACCTGGAAAAGAGCATTTGGATAAGTACTTGAATAAAAAAGAAGCTTCAATGAGTATCAGAAGGAAGCCAATTAGAAGAAAGCCAAACATGAGTGTGCTTCAGACGTGTTTCTTTATCTTTTTATTACTCTACTTTTTTAACATGTAAGTAGGTGTGAGGTACATAGCCCAAGGCAGATGTCCTATCTCACTCTGCTAAGAATGTACCTTTACACAAGAAATGAAGGCTAGATAGAGATCAAAACTACACAATGGTTCTCAAGTCAAGATACCTGAAGCAACATAAGCCAGGATAACTAAACCGGAAAAAGTTACTGTACGTGGGTTGGAGATTTCAAAGTCCACTTTATTTGGTACACTGTAGTTGCAGCAGCAGCACCTTCCTGGCTGTGTGTTTCCTACTCTGAGCACATTTCCCCCAAACAGGCCTTAGTGCCAGATTGCTTCTACTACTCAACTCACAAACCTTAAGACTTCTATCCAGTATCTTCAATTTGAATGCAAACAAAGCGTAGCTAAGCCAAGTTCATAAGCAAAGCCAGGACTGGGTCCTGTGCATCACATTAAAAAAAAGCTATGCAGGAAGCTATTGAGAACAATTGATTTTAGGAAAGGGAGATCAACTTTCTCTTTGATTGAATGTAGACCACCTCACATACCACCAGGCAGCCAATGGTTTTAATAGTTCTCTGTAAGAAGCAAGACCACTTCAGATGAAGATTCCAAACGAGTGTTTAGCAAATTTAGGTTTTGCTTGGTTCCTTTCCTCCTCATTTTAAATACTGAGAAAGAGCCTGAAACATCTTCCAATATTATGACCACATCCCCACAGGATGAGTACAAGACTAATCCCATGGCTTCAGCTAAAGCTAGGAAACACTAGAAAAATCTTTACTTTTGGCCAAAGCCGTCTTAAGTAAATTGCAGTGACATTGTGTTCAGTGCACGTGGAATTAAGGCACACGGTTTCCTGGTCCTTGAGTGCACATAAAATACCAGCATTCTCTATCAAGAGAAGTATTACTCTGAGACCCAGAAGATAACTCAGTGAAGCATGCAAGTTCACTGTGTTTTATACACTGGCAGATTACCCCTTCACCAACAGAGAGAAACATCAGTCACTTCCAAAGAACCTTCCCAAAGCAACTCCAGAGCAAGCAACTCATTATTTCTAGCCACTGCCTTATTACTCTAAAGTTCTGAGTGAGGGGGTATCAACAACATAAAGTCTAAGGCAGAATGTATCAGTACCCTTGGACACACATCTAGCATAGAACATGTCAACTTTCTTCATTCATTTTACTTCCTCTAACCTGTAAAGCTCATGACATTACTTAGTGCCTCTTCCTTATCAAGGGCCTTCCAAATCACTTTATTGGTTACTTCTTAAAAAATACCTTTGCTTGCTACTACTCACCACAATCTCTTAACAATTAATACTTTCTGGGGCATACCTTTTCCCCAAGACTGCGTGTGTCCTGGGGTATCAAACTCCGGGATAACTCTGATGCCTCTTAACCGGGCATACTCAATCACCAGACGGACGTCAGTAGGAGTATAGATGAGATTAGAGGAGTATGCCCCCTGCAAAATATTCACATTTAGAGAGAGTTTACAACACACTAGAGCAGCAGATCACAAAATTTGGATGGAAGTATTTTAACTTAGACTGGAGAGCAGATTAACAGGTTGGCTGTGGTTTATCAACTGCATGAGACAGAACTTTTCAGTTAACTTGCAGAGAGGAAAAAAAAACCCACCAAAACAACAAACTCAAAACACTGAGACAGACCCCCCTGATGAGACCTTCCTTTTCTCCTTAGCTCAGTTACTGAAGAACACAGAAAAGCTTGTTTCTATTCCTAAAGAATTTTGAAAGATATGCTTTCCAGTTCTTCTGTATAGAGGGAAGTTATTTTTCCCCATTAGCTCTGAAACATCGGGCTCTTGCTACATAACATACAAGACTAATGTAAAAATTCTGCCAAGTCAGAAAGACCTTTCAACATCTCTGCTTCTCAGTTTTGATACAGTGACCAATTTAGCATCAGGACGTGTTTGTTTTGTGACAGTAAATTTGAGCGTAATTCCACTCCCACAGTCAGCAATTGTGACAATGACTCAGATTACTACAGTTTGGTGAAACAGATGCTTGCCAAAGAGCCAAACTACATAAGAATACATCATGACACTTCATGATCAATAGCACCTTAAGCTTCTGTTTATCTGGAAATGGTTTCCACAACTGAGTTACTCAAAAACGGAAACAGTAAACAAGCCTTTCAAAGAGAAGCTTGTTAGGACAAAGGCCATCTCCCTCTCTCTAGCTGTCAGTGGGAAATATGACAGAACTCCATAGCCTTTACTAGACAAAATAATCTGACTGCACTATGCAACATCTACAGTTTTTGAATTACAAAATTCTTCATACCATCTGCTCAAGCACTGCCAATGTAATTTTCATGAGAGTCAGATTCTAGCACACATTTTAAAACAGAATCACAAATCTTGTACTTAGGCTTAGTCTACTTAACTATTCTTAACTACTTAACTACGTTTGATTTGGCTCCTACCATACCGTGACTGTGCAAGAACCTCATGATGGCTCTCACTAATGTAACAAAACCTACAACACATCTAGAAATAAAGAGACACATTGCACTGTATTTGTTTTAGGAAACAACCTTGCACTTTTGGACCTCTTACAGATATGGTGTGTTTTGTAAAGCTAACTAGGTATCAGACAGGACAGAAGTACTATTGCAGTGGTTCCAGACCAAGAGCTGGCAGGAAAATCTCTTAACATTTGTTTGAGTGGCAGAAGTCATCCAGTTAAAGAAACCCATCAACAGAAATCCAAGCAGTGTTCACTACTTATTTGCACACCATTAGTGTTTGAAGGCCTGCAAACACTGAAGATCATGCAGAAAATTTGAACAGAAGAGTTAAGAAGGTCATTTACCATGTGTCCACCAATGAAGACTTAAAAATGGTTCACACAGACACTCAGGTAGGATCCTAAATGTGGACTTGCAGGGGTTACTGGTCCCACGGTACTGTTTTACAATAAGCCAAAGCAGATGTACTCAAGCATTGGGAAACTCTGCATTTTATTTTCATGAAATATATGCCAGATTTCCACCCTTCCACCCTGCTCCAATGATGTTCACTCACCTTATCACTTAATTCAGGGAAATAAATGCTCTGGTAAGGGAAGGACTGATCATCTACTATATGCCAGTGGAGAACATTGAACTTATTAAAAGCCATGGCATCCTGTAACAAATAATGCAATAGAGTCTAGTTAAACACTTCATTCTCATAGAAAACCTATGCAAAAAAGTGGTCTTGTCCCAGCGTATCCCAGATGCCTAGAGCAACACCTAAAAACCGAAAAACCTCTAACAAACCAAACCACCCAAGAAACCAACCAAAACCCACCCAATCCCCCCACCAACAAACCAAAAAGTCTATGTTTCACTAAATCCTAGAAGCACACACCTCTACTGCTCCATCCCTCTGCAAACTGTTCTCACCATTGCTGTCAACAAGCTCTTGATCTGATCTGTAGTATGAACTGCTATGAACACTTATAAATTTCTTCCACTTCAGAACACATACCCTGAAATTAGCTCAGGTGGTTACAGCATGGTGATACCAACACCAAGGTCACAGGTTTGGCCCCCATATGGGCCATTCACTTGAAAGTTGGACTTGATGATCCTTCTGGGTCCCTTCCAACTCAGATGGTTCTGTGGGTAATTCTCTATGCACCATCACCTATTTCAGCTTACAGAAAAGCTTATACTTTTCTAACTGAATACCTTGGACTCGAAAACAGAACAGCATGACAGTTTCCTACTACATACATTCCTTCTCGCTAGTGACTTCAGCAGAATCCATTTCAAATGCATGCAAAATAAACTATGCATTTTCCCTGCAAAAGACAGTGATTATTTTATGTTTTCGTTCATAACAGTGTCAGTACTTTCCTTTTTTTCATCTTGAAGACGATCCAGATTAATGTTAACACACTTACTTAACAATTGTGACTCCAGTTGGACAGTTACACACATACCTTGAGTTATGCTGCTTGTTAGTCACTGCAAGTGTGTGCCGTGAGCAGACCAAGTAAGTGTTTACATCGTTCATGATTGCAACACAGCTGCTCCCAATCCCTTGCCACAATAAAGTTGTTTTCACCACCCACTTGCCCCCTTCTTTTTTTACCTAGGTGTATTTAAAGAGGTGATAAAATCTCTTCAGGAGCTCCCACAAAATCCAAAGGAAGATTTATATCTTGTCCATTCCCCAAATTTATCCCATCTGTTTCATGACACTTGCAGAAGTTTTAATTGCCACATATCTTCATGCATTTCTAACAAATACCATCCCTTCTACATAGAAAATTACGTCTCTGGACCTTCAGTTCACCTACTCCTTCCTCAAGGACAATGCCTTTCCTGGAAATAGAGTGCAGCAGTTGAACACAAACTAGAAATGTACTTGAACTGCTGCCCTAAGCATCTAATCACCACACGTCAGAGAAGAGATTACTGATGCTTTTTATTAGTCTGGATTCAAGCAGGCAGAGAAGAGGGAGGAAAAGTGTACTTGTACTTAAAACCACGAAAAGAGCATAAAATGTAGCTCTGATAAAGTATTAGAGACAGACATGCAATTTAAGGAGAGAAAGCAGAATAGCAGCAGTTACAGAAACACAAAAATGGTTAGAAATGCAAGTCTCTGTGGACCTCTCTTTTAGACAAAACAAAAAATGCTGACACAAATATTTACTTGACACTTTGAAGCACCCTCTGTTGCAAATGTAACACTATACAAGCATTACTTGCTGAACAAGCACTGACCTACAAGCGTTAAATACCCAAAGGACAAGTTCTAATCGTAGTTCAAGCATGACCTCAGAAATTTAGGACTTTTTACCTGCACTCTTTCTGCCTATCTTAAACCTGTTTTGCAAAGTTCTGCAACATGGAGGAGAAATTTCGAATATTATTTCTTCTCGGAGAGGCAAGACAGATAAAAGACAGGAAACTGCCTGTTCCTCCACTTCAACCAACTAAATAATCCCTCCTACAAGGACTTAAAAAAAAACCAAAACCGGGGAGTGCAAAACAGAAAACCCCACAGGTTTGGCTGCTAAGCTTATACAAATACATCACCTTTCCATCAAGGTTGGAGCACATTAATTCTTAATGTGCTTACTTAAGCTTTTTGAAGACAGTTTTGTTTGGTTTTTTTTTGTTTGTCTGGGATTATTTTTTCAGTAGCTTCCAGTGAACATTTCGAATTTCCTCCCTTTATATATAGTACTTAATTACTGGCTTGCACTTAGTAGCCTAAGAAAGGACTACCAAAATCTGCTCCAGAAGACTGGAATTTTCCTGAAATCACTGGCACTGAAGATAGAATTTACAAGGTATCCCTTGTACTGGTTGATGACAGTCAGATGTCTCAAAACGTGCTTCCAAGAAATAATACATAAGCTGGTTTAGGCAACAGAAAATACGGAGAATCTGAGGTACCACAAACACCAGTCCCCTTTACAGATTCAATAATCATTGTGTCTGCCCGCTCAATGCCTCTCCAGCCTATGTTCAGACCTTTGCTTAGCAAAGTTCACTCTGTCCTTTTAAAGTCAGACAGAGGAGGTGGGTTCTTCTTTCATACCAGCTCCAGTTGCTACCTACTTCAAGGGACAAAACACAACATCAAAAAGCCTTCATTATTAATGACACAAAACTGCCTACTTACCAGGTTTGTAAGAATAGATTTCAACGGTAAATAATGCCTTGCAGTGTCTAATAAGATTCCTCTGTGGGCAAATCTTGGGAAGTCATTGATTTCAGATTCATTGACAAGAAACTATGAGAACAAAATTTAAAAATTAGAATTTTATTTTATTTTCATATTCATAATTTTGAACAGGAAATACTTTTTTTTTTTTTTCAGAAAATGATCCTTGGAAATCTGTAACAGACTGAAATGTTGCTCAATGAAACTGGTAGATCTGCTCTTTCTAGAAAAACATCTAGTTACCAGGACAGTGGATTCAGTTAACAGCCATACTTACGCTTCCATAGTCATCTTCATGAACCAACTGGCTGAAGGTTTCCAAACCTGGAAAAATATCCAAGAAAGGGATCTCGATTACAAACCAGTACTTACTCTTGAAGTTTTAGTTTCAAACAGCACCATAATTATTTGCAGGCATTCACATAGCTAGAAAGAATGCTTTGTAGCTGAATTTCTTTCTCTTTAGCAGTTTCCTTAATTGCTCAAGCACCACTGTTCAAAAAATTCTGGAGAGAACCATTCAAATTCTCCATTATGCAGAGATACTGAATACTTGTGCTACCACTCAGCTGTAGCAGATTAATCCCCAAATAGGAAGAAAGTTACTTCGAGTGAGGTAGGAATTTCTGGTCTTCTTGTGCATCTATTTCTGTAATTTCTGGAACTAGTGAAGTTTCTAATTCAGCATGAAAAATCTGATGATTTATAGGTAACTAATATATAGACTTAACATTCCAGTAAGAACAACAGATTGAAACGTCAGGATTGTTATTCTTTGTGATGCGTTCAGCGTGTCCAGTTATTAGGCGCAGTCAGAAAATAATCTGTTCACATTGTAGTTTAGACAGCTTTTTGCTTGGCCTGGCTCATTTCAGGCACAGCAAGAATGTACTCACAGTGTGCCACTGGATCTGAGATGCTGAGCATCTGAACCAAGGGTCTAACTGATACACATCTGAGTATCCTTCTGGCCCGAATAACCTTACTTCCAATGAGGTACTGAATGAGGGCAAGGCTAAGTGGTCAGCTGGTTCTTGGTCTGCTATGAAGTTTGTATAAGCCCTAAAAAAACAGCTCAATGTGAAAAGTATCAGCTTACCTCTTAAAGCACCCCATACCTCATAAGCTTTCAGTATAGCCACAGGCTCAGTTACAGTTAAATGATCTAAAGAAAAGAAAAGAAAAGCTTACTCCTCAAGAAAGCATGAATTGACAGGACAATGCCAAAAGGCATTGAAAAGATTCTTCAAGTGCCACATCTCCCTTTGTGTTTTAAATGCCAACCAATCCTGTTTTCAACGTTGATAGAATGCAATTATTTTTCCTGATATAAAGCAAGCTACTGTTCAGAGAGTCAACAGCTAATCAGAAAGAAGATAAAACAAGTAAGGTTCTTAGTAATAACAATGTTAAAATATTGTATGTGAGCCAAAATTCCAGCAAAGTTTAACCCAACTGATTCAAAACACAACAGACTATATTTTTGCATTTAAGACATATGTGATAAGGGTTGGGTAGCTAAGCCAAACGTAATCATGAAAAGTTTACTTCTCCTTTTATCTTCCTTTTATATCGTTTATGGTTATGTATTTTTTTAGATATATAACTTATCATATAATATTGTCAGGTGCTTACTATTAAGGTCTTATCACAAAGAAAAAAAATTAATAATCAAAACATAGAATCACAGAATATTCTGAGTTGGAAGGGATACATCAGGATCATCGAGTCCAGCTTCTGGCCCTGCACAGGACACCCCCAAGAACCACACCATGTGCCTGAAAGCATTGTTCAAATGCCTCTTGAAATCTGTCAGGCTGGTGCTGTGACCACTTCCCTGGGGAGCCTCTTCCAGTGCTCAACCACAGCCTGAAGGTGAAGAACCTTTTTCCTGATACCCAACCTAAATCTGCCCTGACTCAGCTTCAAGCTGTTACCTCGAGTCCTGCCACTGGTCATGAGAGCAAAGAGATCGGGACCTGCCCCTCCACTTCCCCTCGTGAGGACATTGAAGACCACAATGAGGTCTCCCCTCAGTCTCCTCCAGGCTGAACAGACCAAGTGACCTCAGCTGCTCCTCACACGGTTTCCCCTCCAGGCCCTTCACCATCCTCATGGCCCTCCTTTGGACACTCTCCAATAGCTTTATATCTCTCTTACCCTGTGGCACCCAGAACTGCCCCCAGCACTGGCGGTGAGGCTGCCCCAGCTCAGAGCAGAGGGGACAATCCCCTCCCTTGCCCTGCTGGCCATGCTGTGCCTGATGCACCAACAGGGTGCCAGGTCACCCTCTTGACCTGAGCACCAGTATGGGGGCAGTGAGATAAAGTACGGTAAGCAAAGTGAAGAATGGTATCTGAAGAAATCCATAACAATACTACCCTGAGAACTGAAGTACAGTACAAAGTACTAGTGAAAAAAAACCAAAAAAATAAAAAAACCCAAAACCTAAAGTAATTTTGGTTTTGAATTTAAGGTTATTCAGTAAATATTAGAGAACAAACAAATACATTTTAAATGTATTTTTCTAAAATCACATACATGTATGTGCATAAAAATACACTACATATATAAGTCTATAGATTTATACTATTATTCAAGCATCAAAGTAATAATTGCACATCTGGAACAGCAGAGAAAAAAATCAAAGTGTTGAATTGCTGTGCAGTGACTTATTTGACCTCTGTCAGTATGAAAGAATGGTTGGCTATAACTTACACAGTTCAAACATTTATCTGAACTACCAGAGAAAAGCCATTCAGTGACATGAAGAAAGTACCTCAAGCTTTCATATTAAACTAAGCACTGATTGCACATATTGGAAGTCTGGGGTAAGAAAGAGAACGTAGAAGATTACTGCAATCTCCACAGGCAAATTGGAGGGAAAATGTGATAAATTGTTAAGGATTTATTTCCAACACAGCAGGGGTGATTTTCTGAACAGATCTCATACCTTAAATGAACTTGGATAATTTTACAATAAGCTACTTTTACACAAGCAGGTAAGGAACTTTTACACAAGCAGGTAAGAGGGCAGGTAACCTGTACTTCGATTACATATCCAATACTCTTGCTATAGGATAGTCACTGACTGTCCATACTATCTTTATTAAGGAGCCAGACCACCCAAACCAGTAAGTCACCAATATCAGAATTTTTCAGAATTTGTACCCTTAAAAAGATAGCCCATTAAAAACCAGAAAACTAAAACTGCTGAAGTCTGGAAAGCTCAGCTTATTACATGAAGAAAATACGTTACTTGTAATTTGAAACTTATTTCTTAGAGCAGAGGGAAAAAACTACCTGTTATAAAGAATGTAACCTAAAAATCACATGGTCTGACAGATTCCGTGACAGAAAACAAGAACCAGCTTTGGTTAAAATCTGAAGTTCAAAAACCAGTTCAAAGTTCAAATAATAATAAAGCAGCACAATAACCTGACTGGCAGAACAATGTTAAGAGCATTAGCATGTTTTCTGCTAGATTTCATTTGCATTGAAAAGTATTATAAGCTTGCACATAAAAACTGAACTCTTTGGCTGTATGTCCCAAAAGGATTTAGTAAATTTAATATCACTACATTCTATTACAAGTCAGGTGGAATTAATCCTGCTGCAGATGTATGACTTAAAAAGGATCTTTTCTCTAAGGATCTGTACCAAACAAAAGAAAATTATCTCAAAACAGAACTAGGTTAATTGAATATATTGATTTTTGTGTTAGCCTGTCCAGACAAAAATTAGTACTATTGCTCATTCTTATTTCTGTTAAGAAAATTCTCTGGTGATTAGTCCTTTATTTAGAATACTTCTCCACTCCGGGCTTCAGCCACAGAACTAAGAAACACAGAAAACTGAATGCAATATAAACGTGTTTTTAAATCCTTTCTTGTATCTACAGATTGCAAGGAAGTAGATTTATAGGACTGCAAGATGAATAACAAGTTCAACGAGCACTTTCTGGTTTTCCTGGAAAAACAGGAAATACCATGTACATATCTCAGTGTAAGTAGCTTCAATTCAAACGTAGTCATTTCTAAGGAGACGGGTAATCAGTGACAGCCTTCACTCAATAAATACCCTGTACTGAAAGAGATCATCTGATATGCACAGACCTCGCCAAAGATGACTGGCTATTGCACAGCATGGTATCTCTGATTCCTAGTGCTCCTAGAAAGGATAGTAGCAGGTAAGTGAGCTGTATGATAGCTGAACTGCAAAAATCATAGGCGACACGTGACAAGCTTCGCGATTCACTGCGGGCTGAGAATTCCCACAGCATCAACACCAAGAATTACCTTCTGGTCGCCACTGTTGTGAAATGTTTTTGAGCGCTTCCGAGAGCCCTTGCTCTTCAGTTCCTTAAAAAAAAACCCAAAAACCTGCTGACTTCTGCACCAGACACGTGATAGGAAAAGAAGCGCTTAACGGTGCCGCCTAAGCCGGGGAAGGAGCAGCGCGATGAGCGGCCGTGCGGTACTCACAGGCCTCGCTGGAGGTGAGCTGCGGGTGCCTGTCACAGCCAGGGTCCCCCGCCTCGACCACCACCTGCAGCTGGAACAGCTCGGGCTCCGCTCGGGCGGCCAGCGGCCTGCGGCCCCGCGTCCGCCGCCGGGAGTGCCCGAACATGTACTCGTAGTACCTGCCGGGGAAGCACAGGCGCCGGCGGGGCCCTGAGGCGGCTGCTCCCGTCCCCGGG
>VZRO01002169.1:686085-716287 GCA_013397915.1 Daphoenositta chrysoptera | reverse complement strand
CCTCGGCCCGCGGGGCGCCGTGGCGGAGGTTGGTGCTCACCAGCACGGCGGGCACCACGATGAGCCCCAGCAGCAGCCCGGCAAACCCCATGGCTCTGCCCATAGTGCGGCGGCTGCCCCAGCCCGCCGGTTCTACTCGCAGGGCAGCCCGGCTCCGCCTCCGGCGCCACGGGGTCGGTCAGGGCGGGCTCGAGCGCCTCAGCGCCCGCCCGCGGCACCGCCCGCCCGGTGGTCCCTGGGCGGGAGTGCGGCAGGCTGAGGGCCTGGCGTTGGGCCCCGCTGGAGCCGGTGGGTCCTTCGCTCTCCTCTGAGGGGTTTTCTCACATAAAATCCATTAACTATTAGCGTCCAAAGGAGGGCCACGGGGGTGGTGAAGGGCCTGCAGGGGAAGCCATATAAGGAGCAGCTGAGGTCACTTGGTCTGTTCAGCCTGGAGGAGACTGAGGGGAGACCTCATTGTGGTCTTCAACATCCTCACGAGGGGAAGCGGAGGGGCAGGTCCCGATCTCTTCACTCGGGTAGCTAGTGACACGACTTGAGGTAACAGCATGAGGCTGAGTCAGGAGAAGTTCAGGTTTATTATCACAAAAAGGTTCTCCACCCAGAGGGTGGCTGAGCACTGGAACAGGCTCTCCAGGGAAGTGGTCACAGCACCAGCCTGACAGAGTTCAAGAAGTGTTTGGACAATGCTCTCAGACACGTGGTGTGACTCTTGGGACTATCCTGTTCAGAGCCAGTAGTTGGACTTCAATGATCCTGATGTGTCCCGTGCAGCTCAGCATATTCCATTAATCTGCTGCCACCATGAGGTCCTGCACATGGAACTGCTCTACAGAACAAGGGAGTGTGGCTGGGCCAGCTTGTAGTGCTACAAAACAATTTCAGTCTTAGCAGAAACTACTTTTTCACAGGCTTTCTACAGAATGTGTTACAACCTGTATGGTGACTAAGCTGGAGTCTGAGTTGCAGTGAAGTGTTTCAACCTTTAACCAAACAAACCTGGTGTTTTGGCCGATCTCAGTGCAAACTCGGGAAAGTTGTTCTGAAGTGTTTGTGAAGAAGGCAAATCAAGCTTTCCAAGACTGGAAGTCACAGTGGGGAGGAATTCAGGCTTCATGCCACCTCTAATTGAATGGTTAATGTGAACACTGAAGTGTCGTCGTTGTTGCGGCTGATGCAGCAGTTAAACCCACAGCAATGATGGGGGAGCTGGCACCTGCATGCTGCTTCTGCAGAGTAACTGAGGAGCTGATCAGCTGTCCTGAAGGGAATGAATCACAAAACATCATGGTTTTGCCATTTGCTGTGCCCAACCATGCAAATGGAGTGCAAAGGCTTGATGGAAAGTGTTTGATGCGGCTATGCATAGCAGAATGTTATTTAATTTTGTAATGCTGTAAGTAAAAGCAATTCCTTATTATATCTCAGAGGCACACAGGACATGACACCTGCAAACCTATTGTCCTGCCCCCTGCATGCCAGGAGATACGTGGAAATGGCAACGCTGTCTTTTCTGGCTCTCTTAGAGGCAATTGTTACACTCTGCTTCAAGCGGTGCCAGAGGTTTCCAGTTGCCTGTTACATGTATCTTATTTATCTTTCCTTTGCCTGGTGTCATTGTCTCCTCAACTGTGCTGATTCAACTGTTCATGCTGCCTAGCTCTGTTCATCTTTTTAGACATACTTAGAAATTCATAGGTTTCTTTTGAGATATCTGAGAGATCAGTAAGCTCTCAGGGAAAAAGAGGGTAAGGATAAGTAGCTGCAGTGGAGGAAGGGACTGTAAGATACGAAACTAAATATTCTCTTTACAAGTAAGTGTTAAGCAGCCTGTCCACTCCTAAGGGCTGGTCACTAAAGACACACTGAAAATTTTTGCCATCAGTTGTTTTCAGTGGCTATATCTTCTGTAGAGCTAGGGTGTTTTATACCGATGAAGTGCACCTATTACTCATTAAATAAATGTTTGCCTAATCATTTATTATTATAATTCTTTAAAATACTTATTCAGTGCACAAAATACTAATTAATTAAATGAATTTTGCTTTTTTTTCTTCTCTGGGTAGATCTTCTGATGACCAATAAAGAGATCAGGTAGTCTTTCCTTGTGCTATGTCCATGAACATAGTTTCTTTCTTTTACCCGTTGGTATACTGGACAAAATTGTAGAAACTTGGTATCTTTGAGATATTTACATCTCTGCCAGTTTTGCTTGAATTTGGCCTCTAGGATTTAAAAATTACTGGGTGGAGTAGTCAGACATAAATGTGCTATCCTCATTTTCTGAGGAAACCTGACTGTAGTGTCTTTGATTACCACAAATAATATAAGTTTGCATTGGCATTTTTAGACACTTGGGTTTGAAGTGCTATGATGTAACCCAGTTTTATGCTGCATAAAGGAGGATGTGAGGACTGGTTCTAAGTTCACAGTAGAGGATAAGGAGGACACATAGAATTGAAGAGTGTTGGACTGCAGGCTGCAGTCTTGAAGTTGTTTTCTTCAGAGGCCTGGTGATTTCAGTGGGACTTCCACTGAACACAGCAGAATGATGAAACTGCAGAGCTAGGACTGTAATTGTTTCCAGCATGTGCACAATGAAAGAAGACATCAGTGTGCTTCATGCTCTCAAAAAAAAAAAAAAAAGCTCCAGTATCAATTCAAAATCTTGAATGTGGAAATCCACCATACGTTATCCTTTGCCTGTTCTGTAAGTTTGATGTTGTGCTTCTGAGAGGAATGGATTTTGATCTTTCTTTATTGTTGACTTTTTGCCTAGATTGTAAACTGTGTTAAAATGGCAATGTACTCTTATCTAGGCTTGTAAAGACTTATGTGGTTTTATAGGTTATACATACCTATTGAATGAGTACTAAAGTACTGTTTTGCATTTTTGTGGAAAAATTGGAAAGTGCAATCATGAGTTACTCAGATAAGGAACTTGGATCCCTGGTAAGGAACTTAGAACTCTGGTTCTACCAGAGATGGCTTTTCCATTCCCTAAGGTAAAAGTTATGTGTTGTTTAGTTGCAGACTAACCCTTTGTGAAAATGGAAAGGAAATTCCTACAGTAAAAACACATGGTAAATGAAGCGGAGCTTGACTTCTACAACAGAATTGTACAGATTCCTTCACACACATTCCGGTATTAATAGGAATTTTAAAAAGCAGTTTTGGACATTAGAAATCTCAAAAGTTCACCTTCCTAACCCAAATGGTAGAACTGGGCTGCACACCAGTAACATTTACAGGAGGAAGTTCTTCCATTTGTGTAGTTCTCAGTTCTTGCAGTTGTTCTGTGGCTACAGCAGTCACTTCAAAGTGATAGGAGATCTCTCAGGAGTGTTTCCAGGTGTGCAAAGAAATATTCCATATAGTCTCTGCAGTTGACTCCACTTCTTATTTGAGAAATAACAAAGCAGCATCGAGGAAACAGTGACTTACTCCCACTGAGTAATATTTTGTGGCCACTGTAGTCTGGTCAACTTATGGGAATGTTACTACCCAGTAAACTAGGGTGTGAATTCAGACCAGACTGGAAATTGCACATCAGTGTCTCATGAAGACATTTTTGGAGTATGTTAAAGGTTCACCCATTAAATTTTGAAAGAAATTTGTCACTGTTAGTGAAAAGTGTAACTTCCCCATTATTTGGAAACCAGGTGATAAATTTTATTTGCTGCATTTCCAAGCTAAGCTAAATTCCTAAGTTACCTGAAACTGACAGATCACAAGTAAATGATTTTTACCATAGTTGTAAGAAGTTCTGCTGTTCCACTATCTGAATCGTGGAACATATCCTATCAGTAGTACATATTCTTTGCAGATGGGACTGCATCTTTCCACGCAGCTGCTTACTTGCTAGGTGAATGGCATAGGGTACCTCAGATGAAGGTCTTGCCTACAAGGGGGTGTTGTGACTGAAAAAGTTAGGATGATAGTTTTGTACTACCTTTAGCTGCTGACAATAATTTTATATAGGGAAAGATTGTGAAGATTCTCCAGTTTGGAAATGAAACAAACTTCTAGTGGGGGCTGCAGTTTGGAAATGTAATAAACTTACTTGCTGCACTGTAAGTTCCTAACCTAGCTTGCACACAGTCTTCTGTATGGGTATTGTATATCCACTTTTTTCCAGATATATTTTCTTTTTCATCCTGGTCACTTCGTATAGATATATTTTTATGGATATCTTTTATATATCAGGAGGATCCAGGCAACTTTTACATCTAGAAGGCTGGAAACCCTGACAGCCTAGAAATCCTGTGTGTGACCAATGGGTGCTTGAATTACGGGTTCAGAGCTGTCTGACTTTAAGTATCTTTGTTGGCTGAAGAGAATTTCCAACTGGAAGATTATACATGAGCTGTGTGTGAGCTAGATGCTGAGAATGTTGGTACTGATGTTGACATACATAATTAGGGATAAGAACTAATGAAAACAGGATGTTTAACTGATGTAACTTCAAGGAAACTCACAGGCTAAAAATGTTTCAAACAATAGCAAGGACAGTTTGTGAATGGATGCACATGCCAGATGCATGATTAGTATAAGTAGGTGAACCAGCTAGAAAGCAAACTGTGGACACAGCATATGTAATACACATTTTCTTTTGTAAAGGGAACTGTGGTTTAGGCTGCCAGCCTCATTTTGTGTTACTGTCTGACTAGTGTTTTAGTATTTGTTATGTTGTTTGGATAGAAAGAAATCTGAATTATTCTAATACTGAGTCAGGTCTGTGGCTTCAGTGCTTAAGCCCCTAGAAGATGTGAAAAACCTGTTGGGAGAAAGTGGTAGCATATGCCAGATGGAGAAAGATTCTAGACTACGGGGTGGCTATAAAACTCCTCATAGTCTTCTGCTGATTTGTCTTTTTTGTTTCACAGCTGTCTGGGAATTCTGTGAAAATAAGGTCTGGAGCAGTGCTGCCTCTGGGCTTGGGGACTTCAGACTCATGGAGCCTCCTATGCTGCTCCAAAAGAGATTGCTCTGGGGTCTTTGGTTTCATCAACACTGGTTCTTTGGTCTGCAGCAATTGCAATGAGATATCAGAGGGAGAAAAAAGTTGAGTAAGGCCTCTTGTAAAGTCTGTTTTGAGTAATGATTTGTGCCTGTTCATTACCTGCTGATTTCTCAAAGTGATTTGGCCATCACTGCAGACACAGTTTGTCAGGTAGGACATAGTAGAGCTGTCCTGGATTAGCAGTGTGTGGAAACATTCACACCAGAGGTTTATGTCCAAAAAGGAAACAGAGGAGTCCAGTAACTTTATTCGCATAAAGGAAGAGGCCATGGGGCATTTTCCTGGGGTCTCTCAAATTGTTGGGGAACACAGCCCCCTTTTTATCCTGAGTTCCTGACCACATCACCCTCTTCCTTCCCCCATTGACTGAGGTATTTGGAAGGTACAGACTTCCCGAATTGCCTACTCTATGGCCCCTTCCAAAATGCACTCCTCTTTTTTTTTGTCTTTTATAACAAAACACTATTCATAATTCTATTAAGTCTTCGTTCTTTTTCTCTAAGTTCAGGAATTTAACATCGCCTTGGCTGAGCAGCAGTCTGTGTCAAGTAGTAACATTTTCTAGAACTGATAATTTCTTCCACTACTTCCCTATCTGTAAGTTCTTGGCCCTATCTCCAAGCAGATTCTTATGGTCTGTTTGTAAAGACACATTCATCTTATTCCTTTCAGAAGCAAGGTAATCAGCAAAAGGGTAACAATTTTGAGCACAGAGGAAGGACTATTCAAGCAGAAAGAGAATTTCTTACTTCCAGGACTACTTCCCTGAAGATATCCAGGTCTTTTACCACTACAGCCCAAATATTCAAGTAGTTCTGCCCATATACGGTTGTCCTTAGAAATAGTTGTGGTTGTTCTTGACTTTCTTCTGGGCTGGCTTCTTCAGAATTACACACTGTAGTCTCCATTCTTATGTGTCTCACTTTCTGCAACTGCATTTCCTCAGTCCTGGAAGTGTGTGCTACTAAAACGTGTTTTAGTGCAAAACTCCTAATCACGTTAGTGCTTCATTGTACCTATAGATAGAGGGTAAAACTCATATGGTGAGACGGGACTTAGACAGGACCACTAATTTGTCTGTGCAAGATAACTATGATAGCAGTGCAAGAAAGTAATTTCCTCAAAACTTTTCTGATGTTTTCAGGGCATTCTACGTCTTTGCTGCTTCCCAGGGCAAATAAAATCCAGGATCCCAGCATAGCTCCAGCTGGTAACATGACAAGGCAACATAGAACATAGACCAGCTTGCTGGTTACATGCTCTGTCTTCTGGAAAGTGGACCAAACTCAGTGTGGTGGCTGGGTTGACCCTGGCTGGTTGCCAGATGCCCACCAAAACTGGTCTGTCACTCTTCTCCTTAGCTGGACAGAACACAGAGAATATCGTAGAATCATAGGATGGTTTGGGTTGGAGTGGACCTTAAAGATCACCTGGTTCCAATGCCCCTGCCACAGCCAAGGACACCTAGAAGATTGATGGAAGGCTAGATGATGAATATGTGCTGAAAGGCTTGTGGGTCAAGTTAAGGACAGGGAGGAATAATCAATTACTGTCATGGGGAAAACAGACTTGAGTTGGGGAAAAATTAATTTCATACCAATCCATTCAGAGTAGGATAATGAGAAATAAAATCAAATCTTAGAAGCATTTTCCTCTACTACTCCCTTCTTCCTGGATTCAGCTTCACTCACAATTTCCTCTGCCTCCTACCCCTGAGCAGCACAGGGGGTCAGGGAAAGGGGGTTGTAGTCAGTTCAACATACATTGTCTCTGCTACTCCTTCCTCCTCAGGAAGACTGCTCCTCACACTCTTCCACTGCTCCAGTTTAGTTCCCTCCCACAGCAGGAAGTCCTCCATTAACTTCTCCAATGTGAGCCCTTCCCACAGGCTGCAATTCTTCACAAACCACTCCAGTAAGGGTCCCTCCCACAGGGTGCAGTCCTTCAGGAACAGACTGCCCCAGCATGTGTCCTCACGGGATCACAAGTCCTGGCATCAAACCTGTTCCAATGTGGGCTCCTCTCCACAGGCATGTCCTGCCAGGAGCCTGCTCCATCTTGGGCTTCCCACAGGGGTCACAGCCTCCTTTGGGCATCTGCCTGCTCCAGCATGGGGTCCTCCATGGACTGCTGCAGTATATCTGATCCACCATGAACCAGCTTGGGCTGCCTCAGCTGAAGCTGCACAACCTCACCATGGTCTGCACCACAGGGGCACCTCTTTCCTCTCCTTCACTGACCTTGGTGTCTGCAGAGCTGTTTCTCACGCATATTCTCACTTCTTTCTCTGGCTGCACAAGGGATTTTTCCCCCTTAAAATACATTACTGCAGAGGTGCTATCACTGTCCCTGGTGGGATCAGTCATGGGTCCATCTTGGAACTGGCTGGCACTGGCTCTTTTGGACATTGGTGACACTTCTGTCAGCTTCTTACAGAGGCCACCCCTGTAACTCCCCACTAGCAAAACCCTGCTCCAAAACCCCAATATGCCTGACTGTATATCAGATTTTTTTTGAGATGACATTAGACTTCCAAGATCTCAAGAGGGCAAAACACATCCACATGAACAGACTGGTAAATCAGGAAGAGGAGAGGTACAGAAAAGCATATGCTAATGTATTATGATCCAAAGGCAGACCCACATGGACAAAATGTAGATAAATGTACATTTTTTTGAGGTTATATTACTGTTAAAGCATCTCAGTCACTTATCTGTTGCGTCATTGTAACAAATTACACACTGAACCCACAAATCCTTCTATATCCCTTTGTTTACAATAGACCAAACTGCCCATGTGTACAAGCTCTGAAAGGGGTTTTCTAGAGAAAAGCACCTTGTCAGCACTGAATATGAATGTGACAGAAAAATTGAAATGGCCTAGAAACATCTAGTAGGAGTGCCCACACAATGTCTGAGCTGCAGAGCCCTTGCAAGTGTTATATGTTGGAGATTTCTTTAATAATCAAAGAGGACAAAGTCTATACAGAAAGTTTTGGGTTTGGTGGTGGTTTGTTTTTGTTTGGTTTTCTTTCCTTTTTTCTTTTTTTTCTGGTGTGGTTTTTTTTTAGGTTTTTTTTGTTTGTTTGTTTGTTTTATTTTATGTTTGTTTTGTTTTGTTTTTTGGGGTTTTTTTGTGGCTTTTTTATTTAATTAAATCTAACTATTATGGAGAAAGATGACAAAAATTTTTCCTCCCTTCTGAAGCCATGTCTTCACCAGCAGGTGGTGGTATGCTCTCACTGAATCAGTGTCTGTCATTCCTGCGGACATCACCCTGAAAGTGGAACTACAGGCGTGATGGCAACAATTAGTCTCGTCTGCACATTTTGTTAGCTGATTACAAACCATCCCAGTATTCCATGCACTTTTTTTTTTTTTTTTTGCTGAGTTTCTCCATGCTGTGCTTATACGGCAAAATAAATACTACTGCATTTTGTCACTGAAGAAATCCATGCAAATCAGATGCCTACTTAATGATTATTCGTTTTTGGTGTCATTAACATTCAAATTTACTGATTACAGCTTACAGGATAATAGGAACGCTAGTGTTACAGGGGTCAAGACTATGTCCTCTTTAGGGACACTAAAAGAATTTTCCAGTGGCAAAAAAAACCTAAACTAGTTATGTTTAGAGAGGCAAGAAATAAAATTAATATTTCTCAGGACCTGAGTAGATCTTGTTTTGTTTCTACCGCCTTCCTTGCTGTCACTGAAAATGTTAAACTTAGGATGAATTAAATTGTTGGGGCCTTGGAAAAGTTTTCATCTCCTTGTCCTAATTTTACTCTGAACTAAGTCCCCACTAAACAAACACACAGTGGTTTCAAGTGGAGACCCATTGGTCTGTTGTGATGAAATATCCAATTTATGGACAGTACAATTTAGTCAGAGAGGGTGACATGCCTACGGGTACAACTTCAGAGAGACTTTGAGAAACTTAAGGATTGGTTAGAAAGCTCATGAACTTCAGTGCCCTGCACATTAGAACAAGCTGGTTGGTAACTTCTTCAGTGCAGCACTGGAACAAGCTCTCTGGAGAGGCTGTGGTGTTTCATCCATAGGGCCTTTGAGCTTGGCCAGACAAGGCTGAGTCTGACCTCATCTGGTGTTGCTGTTAATGCATTTTGTGCAGAAGTCCTTTCCTGCTGGTACTCCTTCATAAATGTTACTCTGGCTTAGTGCCAGCTGCAGTAGATCTATATTACACACTATACTTAAATTAAGCATATGCACTTACTAGTGGGAAATTTGTATTACATAAAAGTTACTAGGAACAGCAATCCAATGATGTTGTCTTCTGCTCACTTTGGATACCCTAATCCAGGTTCATCTGTTCTATGTCACCTGGCCATGCTGTGCCTCTCCCTGCTGCAGCTGAACAGAGAGACCTTACAGCTTCACTGTCGTGTGCTGGGGTACGTAGGGTTTACTAAAGCTGATTTGGACATGGAACAAAGCTGTGATGGCAGTTATGTGGTCCCAGAAGAGAAGTAAGTTTTGTAGGAGAGCAAAAGAGAGGAACAGAAAAGAGTGTATGTGTCACTCACTGCTCCAGTTTTTCCATTGAGGTAAAATGTCATACATCAAGTTCTGGCTCAAGAGCAGGCAGATCACCTAGCAAGAAAAGGGTTAGTAAAAGGTAAAAGGCAGAGATGCTCCAAAAATGGGGTGCTTGTGTTGCTCTTTCTGTTGTAAAGGACTCTGTCCTGCATGATATCTTTGTCTCTAAACTGGGGAGACATGGATTGGATGGGTGGATCACTCAGTGGATAAAGAATTGGCTGGATGGTCACATTCAAAGGGTTTCAGCCTACGGCTCACTGTCCAAGTGGAGACCAGTGATGTGTGGAGTTCCTCAGGGGTTAGTATTTTGCCTATACCTGTTTGAAATATTTGTTGGTGACATGGACAGTGGGATTGAGTGCAATCTCAGCAAGGGTTCCAACAACACCAAGCTGTGTGGTGCAGTTGATATACTGGAGGGCAGGGATGCCATCCAGAGTAACCTTCATATTCTTGAGAGCTGGGCCTGTGTAAACCTCATGAAGTTCAACAAGGTCAAATGCAAGGTCCTACATCTGGTAATCCCAAGCACAAGTCCAAAGTATGCAAAAATCCATACCCATTTGATGGTATATGCTAAACTACAAGAACAATCATTAGACAACGCTAGACGTTGGAGGTAGAGGTGATACGAAACATGAACTGGGTACTTTAGCTGGATTATATCATGTATCAGGATGTAAATTCAATCCTGATTGGAAAATCCCTGATATTACAGAAACACGTATATCAGAACACAAAGGGTCAGAAATACCTTCGAGAAATTGGAAATATTTGTTACCAGCCAAGTTTTGGCCCAAGGGCATTTCCTATTTCCCGAAAAATATGGGCATCAAAAACAAGTACCCAGATCATGAAAAAGAACAACAACATATCGTTAGGTTATATTTAGAAAAGCTCTTTGTACATGGTATCCTTTACAGACGGGAATCTAAACACGTTGTCTCATTTAAAGGTGAACCCTATTCTTGGGAGTCTAAATACCTTGTCTCACAACATCATGGGACAAGGACGCTCAATGGCAGATGTACCAACCAATGCTAGGCTGGGTAGAGAATGGATTGATAATAGATTTGAGTCAAAAGACTTGGGGGTGCTGTGGGTGAGAGGCTGGACATGAGCCAGCCATGGGCACTCCCAGCCCAGAGAGCCAAACGTGTCCTGGGCTGCATCCAGAGCAGTGTGGGCAGCAGGGCCAGGGAGGGGATTCTGCCCCTCTGCTCTGCTCTGCTGAGACCCCACCTGGAGCACTGGGGCCTCCAGCATAAAAAAGTCATGGGTTTATTGGAGTTAGTCCAGATGAGGGCCATGGGGATGATCCCAGGGCAGGAGCACCTCTGGGAGAGTTGCGGTTGCTCAGCCTGGGAAAGAGAAGGCTCTTGGGAGACCTTAGAACACCATCCAATACATAAAGGGGCCTACAAGAGAGATGGAGAGGGACTTCTTACAAGGACATGTAGTGATAGGACAAGAGGGAATAGCTGTGAGGTGGCAGGCTAGGTTTAGATTATACATTTGAAATAAAGCCTTCACTATGAGGGTGCTGAGGCACTGGAACAGGTTTCCCATAGAAGTTATGGATGCCCCAACCCTGGAAGTGTTCAAGGCCAGGTTGGACGGAGCTCTGGGCAACCTGGTCTAGTGGGAGGCCCCTGCCTGTGGCAGGGAGGATGGAACTAGATGATCTTTGAGGCCCCTTCCACCCCAAACCATCCTATGATTCTCTATCTATTTGGTATCTTTAGGTCCAAAAGGTCAGATTGTGTTGCTGACCAGTAATGTGTTCTAGTATATTGCCAGACTAGATCTGGTGCATTGTTGACTGCTGGCAACTTGTTACAGGTTTTTCATTATTTTAATACAGGATTATGATCCCCAAAAGCAGCAAGCTGCATGCAGTCTGTTAAGAAGAAAATAATCTAACACCTTTTTTTTTTTGCAGTGTCAAGTACAGTCTTCTTGATGCAGGATGGCATGGATGGGGGAATATGGAGGAAGGAGATATAAATTATTCTCCTTAGGCTCATTTAATTTTTAACACAAACTTTGATTACAGAAGAGTCATGCTTTATGGAGCAGTAAAGAAGCCAGTGCATACAAACTCTTCCACTGGTCCTTATAAAATGAAACAAGAACATGTGTTAGGATTACAGCATGTATGCAAACAGGACCCAGAGTACATACAAGGCAGATGCATTTTCTAGACCAGAAAATCAAAGATAAATGTATATTCTTTTTTTCCTTGGCCATCAGGAGAACTGCAAAAGGAATACCCTATGTTTTAGACAATAATATAGGTAACAGGATATTAAAAAATCTCCAGAGAGGAAAACTTTGAGGATACTGTTTTGTTTTTAACAACACTTATCTTTCTCTTGGACAATAGAGTGTTGCAGTGAGAGCTTGCAGATGCTTTCAATAAAAACTGATAGTGGGACACAGGTGAATGCATTATTCTAAATGCTGAGGATGAGGCCAGTTCTACCTGCCATATAATTTGCATCTGTTCTGATTTAGCTTGTGGTTGTTCTGTCTCTGACTCGGTTAGCATGGTTTTGGCTAGCATGTTACATTTAGAGAGCTGTGTCTCCTTTGCAAAGTGTTTGGAGACCTCCTAACATAAACACTACTAGTAGTATTTATTATCTTTGTGTTCTTAGCTTTGAAAAAAAATAATTTGAGCATAAATATGTAAGTCTTGTGATGTGTGTAACAAGCTGCTTGTTTTGAATTTTTTTGTTATATGTTTATACTGCTGTAATCAGTCAATTTTTATTTCATTCTGTTGGATACATTATAGACATATTCTAAGTGACAGATTTGATCCTTACAGGTGTCAGGATATTTAGCAGTGCAGAGAGTATGAGTAGTTTTTATTTTCAATAGCAGGAGTCATGCAGAGTCTCAAGATTGATTTAACCAGGCCTTCTTTGTGGGATCGAAAAAGGAAAAATTCACTTATGTTTCCAACCCAGAAACATTGCAGGGAACATATAGGATATTTTCCTTCCAGCATTGCACAAGTATATTGTCTCTCTCTTCTTCCTGGTGTTCATACACAGAATATTTCTGTGTACTCTGTCCTCCTTGAGCAATCCATTGTACAAGCAGAATCAGACATGCTCTTGGTCCAGATTGCTTTCTGCTTTCAATAAAAGAGCAAAGAGTTTCTAAGAGAAATGCACTGGCAATTAGGCTGATACATACAGTGAGAAATATTAATTACCTCCTTAGTCTTGTCACAGCTTTCTCAATCATTATACACAAACCTTTAGACATGGGATGTAAGAAGTCTTCTGGCTTTGGTGACAAACCACACTGAAAAGCCATTCAGCTGGCTATTCACAGGAAGGAAAGTGAATAGCCAGCTTTGCGTTTACCAAGGATAATCCTCTGTGCTGTGCTGCTCAATCTGTAACTCTAAATGTCCTTGCCTTGTAGTTGGCAGTACACTAAACCCCAAGTTTTCTGACTGGTTTAGGGGCCTGATGAAATGCTAATCATTGGGGCTGTCTTTAGAGAAGAGAACTGATGGCTGCAGCAGGACAGGTCTTAACTTGAGAAGTAGGATAAGTTATTGATCATCATCTTAGCTTGACTTCTGAGGAATTATCAGCGATGGTGGATCAGCCATCATATTTTCCATGGACAGAATTATGAATGTTTTCCAGTTTTTTAAGTCCTGTCCAAAACCTTGGGACATTTTTGTAGCCTATGTTGGATTTTAAGTAAATACAAATCATGGGGTCAGGGTATTCATAGGACTGAAATTATTTATACCTTCCCAGCCATAATGTATCTCAAAAAACTTGGAAATGTTTTCTAGGTTTTTAGTGGATGTAGTGTAAACCTGTTTTAAATGTTGGTGTTTAGCAAATCTGAAGAGAGGTAAAAAAATTAATCATTTAACTATGAAGTCAACCCTAGACTGTAGCCCCCACGTTTCTCTGAGACCCTATTAGGTCTGCCTCCCTTCACCTGAAACGTCTGGGATTGTTTTTAAATGGCTGTGCTCCTGCTTGGGACTTACTAAAAAAGAAGGCATGGTGTGAGAAGTAGTACATAATTTGAAACAGGACTCACAATGAATTGAGCAGAGGAACTTTTTTTTCAGTGCCAGTATAGGAAATATTACAGGACAGGAAAGAGCCTGGGGTTAATGTTACTTTTTAGAAACAGAAGTTTTGAGATCATGTTATGATGCCATTTTGAATAGGATTGTGAAGTATATTTACTATAGTCCTAAGATTGTTGCTTTTTTGTTTGTTAGTTTTCACGGGTAAAATCAGAAATGTCACACTGATACACCAGTTATTCAAAAAATGTGTGTTTCCACTTGGTAACCTTCACATCTCTTCAATATCTTGTATTTCATTAAACCAAACCCTACATTTAATAAAATGTACTTTCATTACAAGGAAAACTAGTGGTTACTGCCCAACCCCTGTTAGTAGCTCTTTTTAGTGGCATTCTTACAATTTTTCATTTCTACTTTGCTGTGCTTAAACTCTTCCATGTCCTGTCTCTTCAGACATCTTGGTCAAACACTATTTTTATGACATAGTGTCTGCTGCTTTTCCTTTCCTTTATGTGCTCACCTACATGCCTTTTCATCCCCTTCTCTACCTCATACTTTTACTATTGCATTAGAAACCTGGCTTTTTTGAGGGACCCAAACAAGCTTTTCAGATGCCATATGGTTCTTTGAGAACTGCCACTCTAATTTCAAATACTATTTGAAAATATATTTCTGTTCCTTACAGATTAAAAAAAAACCAGCAACAAAAAACCCTTCAAAACCGAAGAAGAATCCCACAGCCCAATTCCAAATTGGAGGAATTAAAGGATATTAGTTTTCAATGTCTTCAGAATTTTTAGCTAACTGCTTGATATGTTTTTGGATATGGTTACAGTTACCAGCAATTTTTGTACTAATGGTTTCCATTTCATTTTCATTAGTTGCTTGCTCTGTTTTTTGCAAATATTACCTACAATTATGTGCCATTTACTGCTGGAAGAATAAGTAAGTGCATATTTTAAATGCAGTCAAGTGAAATCTTAGTCTGAAATTGAATTTTTAAGTGCATCTCTTTAAACATGATAGCACTGATGATTCAGTCACATGATTTGCCATTAACTGTATCACAAACATTTCCTGTAGCTTAACTTGCTATTCCTGTCCCTTGCCCTCTTGAAATAAATGGACTTCCAGCAACAGTTTTGACAATACTCTTGTCTAAAGTAATAAAACATCTGGAAATTAGGCTAGATGGATAAAACAGTTCCATGTAATAATATGTATCTGGCATTCATACAACCTTTGTATAATGCATGTTTTTTATGGGCCAGATGTGGTATTTATGTGTTATGAGGAACAGAGGCATGTTCAGTCATGCTTTTTATTGCATTTAAATGCAAGGTATATTTTAATAGCTCTCAAAGGGAATTGTCTCCTATTGATTAGAAACTGTCAGTGTGTTAGACATAAACCTGAAAAAGCAAATGAATCTGTCAGAAAACTGTGGATGTAATTTAAGTTGACATTAAACTGTATACTTATTGTATACTGGCTTAAAAAAAAAAACAAAAAAAGGAAAAAGAAAAAGCAACTAATAAATTTCTACTTATTCCTCCAGTGAAGGTGATCTATGAAGCCTTTGATCTAAGAGTTGTTTATTTCTTCTCTAGAACTGTGTTCTGTTAGATTTACAGGTCTATGAAATTATTGTTCTTTTACATCTATTCTTCAGCCTTTCACGTTTTCTCATTAGGACAACAGCTTTGCATAAAAGCCAGCTGCAAAGTCTCTATTTTTACAGTCTTGCATGACATTTTCAAGTAAGGTGAACTGAACTTCTATCAAGTGGAAAAGGGATTCCACTGAATCATGCCCACCTTGCTTTTGCCTTTGTTAATTTCCAAACAACTCTGAAAAGCCGGTAACTGAGCTATTTTCTCCTCTACACCTTTTCTTTGTCTAAGGTTTTTTACTATTTTCACTGTGAAACATCACTTCTCTTTCAAAAATGGCACTTGGAACTTTCATTAACCATTACCATTTCTGTTGAGCACATTGAGCTTTGTTCACATGACAGTCTGCATTTGCTATAATCCTTTGTTCCATGTCTTTTTACATGATTATTATTTGTACAAGAGCTGTCAATGTCAATCTCTTACCGTTAATTTATTTTTTTCTTTCTTTTTACTCTTCAATGTCTCCTCAAACAAATAAATCATATGCATGTGTATTTCCAAATACATTACAGGTTGTTATAAAGCAAGTGCATTGAGGCCCGCTTTGACAGGTGTCAGTATCAGAATACCATTAGTGCATCCCTCCTTCCATTAATTTTTATTGAAAGGGAGCAAAAGCCTGCAGGAATGCTGGTTTGGCAGGTATGAAATATGTTTTGGTTTTTTAAACTTTGTAAGAGGACCCCAGCTATTGCAATAATTTGCTTAATTACCTTCTGCAGTAGTGAAGACCAAAAATCTTGAAGCCATCCTCAAGTCCAACCTAATTTCTAAACCTTCTATCTTCCTTACAGTTTGCTTGTGTGTCACTGACCTTTCCCAATCCCTACAGCACTGCCAGGCTTCTTCCTTGATTCAGCTCTGGCTTTACTGCAATACTTATTCATTCTTGAATAATTTCCTGTCTCAACTTCTTCAGTTCTTTCTTTTATAGTTCTTCTAAATCCCTATACTTTTAAGCTTCAGGAGACACAGAATTCTGTGCTTAGATTACTTTTTCATGTATATTCTTCATCTATCCCTCCAGTCAGGCATCTTTGAATTCAGGTTCAACATCAAGCTCCTGCTTTTTAGAATTCTCACTGGATTTTTATCTCATTTTCCAGTTTTGAGTCTGTAATGAACAGTCTGTAATGAACATGCTTCATTCAGATGGAGGCAAAAGAAAACCATGGTGTAGAGAAAAAGGCCTGACATTCAAGTTCAAGATCCAGTGTTCCTCTCAATGCTTTCATTACAGTAACAAATAAATTGTCACATATGGATTTATTCATAATCTATAGCCCTGACAGAGTGGGATAGCATGTCTCAACCTTAATGTATAATTCAGATATGAGGGACATGAAGTGGTTTCATCAGGAAAACATAATTCTAAGCCAAAATATTAGAATGCTCCTGAAGTCCAAATTTGAACAATTTTTTAAAAATTTGTCCATCCGTGTAGACTCAACCTGCTTGGACTCAATCTTTATTGGCCACTGACATCACCCCAATATTCAAGACATACAGCAGGCACCACAGGAAACCATGTGTCAAACAGAGACCATCTGACTAAGCTCAGACACAAGAACGGAGTGTATGGAAAGCAGAAGATGGGATATACCACCAAGAACAGAAACACCATATGGGGATGCAAGGATGAAATTAGCAATACCAAATTTGGCTGGTATTGAAACATACAAGACGTGAAGTGCAACAAGAAGAGTTTCTGCAGGTGCATTGGCAGCAAAAAAGAAGACCAGGGAAATCACAGACCTGGTGGTGAATCAGGTTAATAAAGGGCATGAAAAATGCTGAGGTATCTAATGGTTTACTTCTTTCAGTCTTTACTAACAGAATCTCCTGCTAAGCCTTCCAGGTTCTGCCAGTTCTGTTTGATCTTTTTATCAGTGATCTGGGTGCAGGAGAGGAATGCACCATTAGTAAGTTTGTTGATGATACTAAACTGGGAGGTGCTTTTAACTCTCTTGAGCAATGAGAGGGCTTGTAGAGGGATCTAAATAGAGCATTAGGCAATCATCAATGGCATGACAGGATAAGACTGGACACAACTACGAATTGGAAGAGGAGTGGCAGGAGAGCAGCCCTGCAGAGAGGAATGTGGGGTGCTGATCAGCAGTAGCTGGTCAGCAGCAGCTCAGTGTGAGTCAGCACTGAGCCCTGATAGCTCAGCAGGCAAACAGCATCCCAGGATGCATCAAACACTGCACTGCCAGTGCAAGAGAGGTGATTATCACTGTATTCAGCACTGGTACAGCCTCTTCTGGAGAGCAGAGTACAGTTCTGGGACCCGTGATTTAAAAATCATAGAATCAGAGAAGAAGGATGTGACAGCCCTTGAATGTGCCCTGAGGAGGGCAACAAAGCTGGAGAGAGTTCTGGGAGACAAGTTCTGTGAGTAGCCATTAAGGACTGTAGGCTTCTCTAGTTCAGAGAAAAGGAGGCTGAGGGGTGACCTCATTGCTCTGTACAGCTTCCTGAGCAGGGGAAGTGAGAGGAGATGCCCATCTTTTCTCCAGTATCCAGTGTTTTCTCTAGTATCCAGTGATAGAATTCATGGGAATGGTGCAAAGCAGTTCCAGGGAAGGGTCAAACGACATTAGGAAGCATTTCTTTACTGAGAGGGCAATCAAACACTGAAACAGGCTTCCTGGAGAGGTGGTCAATGCCCTGAGCCTGTCACAGTGTTTAAGACCCATTTGAGCAATGCCCTTAATAACATGCTTTGACTTCTGGTTGGCCTCAGTCAGGCAGTTGGACTGGATGATCACTGCAGGTCCCTTTCAACAGAACTAGGCCATTCTCTTCTGTTCTGTTGTACACTATTGTAATAAAGCTCAGAGAAGGATCAAATTAGAATATACTTCAATGAGCTGGAGATATACAAACCCATGGAACCTTGCAACCACAGAACAAGCAGAAACAAGTTCAACAAGTCCTGCACTTGAGGCAGGAAACCCCCATGCACTCATGCAAGCTGGCTGCTGACTGTCACAAGACCAGCTTTGCGGAGAAGGACTGGGTCTCTTGGTGAACAGCAGCTTGAACCTGAGCAGCAGTGTGACCTGACAGCAATGATGGTGAATGGCATCCTGCATGGTATAAGCAAGATCATCAGTGGGTTGAGGGAAGTTAATAATCTCCATTCCTGAAGATTTTTCAAAATTTGGCTGGAGATTTTCAAAAGGGCCACAGGCAACCTGATGTAACTGCAAAAATAATCCTCCTTTGAACAAGAGGTTGGACTAGAGACCTTGAAAGACCCTTTCCACCCAATATTTTATGATTTTACCATATAGAGAAAATAATCTGATATACTTTAGTCATCATAGGAATCTTAGCTCTCAAAATTAACTTTAATTAAGCACTTAATAAGTGCAAAGTAAATTTGATGGAATTTATGGAGTTTATATTTAACGTGCTTTGTTTATAAGAAAGGCTTTAGATTTGAAATATTTAAAACTTTCTGTGCATTCACAAAATGGATAATTGATCCTTTAATATATAATCAATATAATTATTGATACACACACCTCCGCCAGTCCCTTATCTTTACTGTGAATATTTAATTTAATATGATAACATTTTAAAAGTACAGTGTAGAGCCTGAGACCTGAGATCTGAAAGATGAGACTATGGAAAGTCTCAGAGAAAAGATATCTAAACATTGAATCAAAATCCAAAGAGCTACCACAATATAACTAAAAGGCTTTTGTAAGCAGTATTGCTCAGTATACTTAGACCTGTTGAAAAGAATTTCAAGATTGATTGGGAAATATTTTTGAGAAAAGCATTTTTTAAAGTGATAAAGAAAACCTTACAAAATATCAAGTTTCAAAAAAACCCCAAACAATACATTTAAATTGAACTGTGGATTTTAAGAGCTGCAGAATGGTTTTGATTGCAGTTAAACAGTAATATTTTCTTTCTTTAGACCCCAGTAACAGATGTTGCTTTTTTTTTTGGCAATCTGTAAGTAATCTCTTTTGTTCAATGAGCTCTAAAGCTTATGTATTGTGTTTGCAGTTTAATTTGTCAGAAGTGGTCAGATCATGTTATTTAGCTCCTGCTTCTTTTGGTCCTTAGTATTTGTATGACCTGGGTGCTTTTGTGTAAATGTTCTTGTAGTACTGCTATGAATAAGTGGTATCAAAAATAGACTGTACTAATCTATAATGCCTTTTATTATTAATTTCAGCACTTTGTTTGGTCAGCTGAAGTGTGCTTAGAAAGCCAGCTTTGTTCAAGTCAACAGTGTAAATAGAGAGAATGTGCAATCAAATGGCACATGGTGCTTAGAGCTGCCAACTGATGCTGACAGTGCAAAATGGCTTTAAAGCAAGCCCCTGGGTGCAGAAGTCTTGTGTTACTCCCATTTTGTGTTCCTTAAGTAGCACATGTGTATTGCCATTTTTCTGCTTTCCCTTCCTAAGGGCTATTGAATGTTAAAAGAAGCTTGGAGGTGCTTTTTGCCTTGGCTGTAGCTGGAACTGGAGAAAAGGAAACAAAGAGAGGAAGAAGGTTTAAGCCGTATCTGTCTGCTGCTTTCAGTTCTGCCAAGAGTTGCTATGCCAATATTTAAAGAAGATTGCCTAATATTATTAGGCATATGTTTTGTTTTATGTAGATTTGTTGTTTTTAAGAATAATCACACAAAAAGATGCCTCAGTCAAAAATAAACACCTCTAGACAAGGAATTTGAAGTCATAATTACACATTTTTATAAAGCTCAAGTTGATTTTCTGATGAAAAAGGAGATTCAGATCTTTATATTATTTTATGTTTCCTTGACTCCTCGTTCTAGTTCTGCAAAACTATAGAACTTTGAATCCTCCAATGTCTATTTTACAGGCTTTGCTATTCAGAAAGAAATAGGAAAACACTTAGGTCCTGAAAGGGGAAAAATTACAGGAAATAGGCTTTCAGATAGGAGCTTGATACTATATAGACATGATGGTATCAATTTTGGGGTTTTTTTCAGTTCATAAGGCAGAATAGTTTGAAGTTTAGAGCTGTGTTTTCCAAGAAAATAAACATGTAGAGAATGTGGTGGTTTGCTGAAGGTGCCTAATTCTGAAGGTAGCCAGCAAAGGCAAATGGTAACTTGTCTCCATTTCACGAAAGCATGATTGCATGCCTAATACAATGACTGTGTGATACGGTATGATTGGCAGTTCCTGCTTGGGAAGGCAAAGAATAAAATAGCAGAGGTGTTGATATTCACTGGCAAACTCCCTCTGACTTCACAGGAGCTGGGTTTTAGTCTAAATAAATAATGTTGAAAGAATGTGCTTCAGAAACTTTGGGTTAATCTGTTGGTTCAGATCAGGGTAGAGTGGATAACCATGCCTGCAGGCATTAACAGGTCAGACCTATCTTTTCATGGTTGTGGGATTCACTGAAATAAGTGGATCAGATAGGGCGTGTGGTACCAAAACCTATCAGGGTGGAATCTGGGCAATCCTTCCAGAATCTGTCCATTACCAGGGTGTGACTGAGTATATTTTGGCTGCACAACTGGCACGCTTCTCTCTCTGCAGCTCCTTTTACCTTTATGGACAAATAGTGCTAAGCTAGGAGGGCAGCTAAGAGAAATGTATGTTTTTAACAGTTAAGGCACATGATTGCACTGTGCAAAGGTGAAGCAAAACAGGAATTGTGCAAAGAGGAATATATGCAGAAAAGAAAGGAAAAATGCCATTGTAGTGAGTTCCTTAGGAATGTGTTTATATATAAAGAATAAGTAGTTGTACCATAAGTAATAAAAAAGGGGGAAAGGAATGTATTTAAATAGGGAAGGGTGGAGATTGTTTTATGTTTGTGAGCCTAGGTAATATAAATGCATGTCTGTTTCACTAAGCATTATTGCCTAACACTGTAATAATTAGGGAGACAAAACCACATCTCTAATCATCTGTCTACTATCTTCAATAAAGGCAGGATGCACTCATTCCTTTTTCAGATGTCTGAGTTTGTTCATGATAATGAACTGCCTCAACAGTGAGTTTAACATCCTTTCTCATGAGCTTTGGGCAGTTTCTTGCCTTTCTTGGTGCCAAATGCTTGTCTCCTAGTCAGGCAGGGAGGATGTTCATGTCCTGCCCTGCCTGCAGAGGTGCTGACTTGGGGCAGGCATCTGCCACCTCACCACAGGGAAAGTGGGGAGAGATGGCTGCAGAACTCAGCCCAGACTTTACAACTATCAGAGTTTAAAAAGAGGGGTCTAAATCATTACACCTAGCAAGAACACAGTTAAAGATGATGCTAATTCCATGGTAGTAGGTGCTGTAACTAACAGTGGAAGAAGAATGAATGTTTAAAGATACTTCCTCTTCTTGTAAGCCTTGTTGAAGTAATAGATGATTAAAGTGTCTTTTTCTTTTGTCTCCTTAAATAGTGGACCGGATTTTTTTTTTTTTTAGCTAATTTCTCATACAGGAATATCTTGGTTGAAATATAAAAACATTTATACTATCCTAAAAGGAAAAATTTGTCAAGGTGTCTAAAGATCAGTCCTTGTTTAAATTTATTTTAAGATAATGGACAAAATTTTATACTTTGTGTGTGGATGGGCTGGGAATCCTGTGTTTTAAATGTATTTTCATTTCTACAGTCTACAGCGGTGCATTAGCATGAAAAAGCTAAACCACATCACATTACTTACTGCATGTTCTAGAAGTTCACACATAAATGCTATTTGGTGGGAAATGAGATGAAGAAAGTCTAGAAAATTTAAAACTGTTTTGATCTCAGGCAGCACAACTCTTTTGCAGAAACACATCTTCACTACACTGCTCAGAGAAGCAACATAAAATAATTCTATTTATTAATTTTATAAAAACTAAATGAAATCTGCTGTGCCAATCATATAGGAGAATTCTAAGTTGTTGAAGGGTGATTTTTTGTTGTGTTTTTTAAATCGATCTTTTTCTTTTGATCTGCCTGTGATCTGGGAAGAACAATGGCATCTGATGAAACCATTTAAGATTTTTGTCAGACTTTTTGTCAGACATTTTATACCTCTAAGATTTTTCCCCATTTAACAGAATGGAATCTCAAAGGCACCCAGCAAATGGAAAGCTTCTTCATAAGTACTTGGGCAGAAGAGAAATAGAGGGTTTTTCCAAACTATCTTAGTCATAGAAGCTCAGGTGATACTCTAGATAAATCTCAGGATTCTGTTTGCATATGAATGCAGCTTTCATTTGCATTAAAATCTGGCAGTTCTATTAATGCATATTGAGATTTTCAGTTATTTTCAATCTTCATATATGCAATGAACACATAAAATTTGCTTGAGATAATTTTGATGTCAGATTTCCAAATTGGAGAATTTTCATATAATTGGTCATCCATACTTTTTGTTTTGTTTTGTTTTGTTCTGTTTTGTTTCTAAATAAGAAAATGTGACTACACATAAACAAACACAAGTTCTGGCTGGGCTTGTGCATACAATAGGCTCTGTGTGTGTGTGCACGTGAGCCATAAATGTACTGGCATGTGACACAAGCTACTGAGCACTAGGGATATCTGCCTAGATATTTTGGTGAACTATTACTTTTGAACTACTAAATCCATTTACACGTGTTTGACAACTGCTGTGTGTGTACCATACCACTGTTTCAACACTGTCAGCTTCTACTCCCATCTGTTTATTGTGATATGACAAAGCTTCCAAATATTTTTCTATCCAGAATATTTATGATATATGTGGTTTATCACAATAAGCAATGAATTTCAGAGATGTCTAGAGAATGTATGAGGGGAAATCTTCTATTCGTTATGCATCACAAGATAAGATTGCTTCCATAGCTTAATCTGCACTAGGCCTTTTAAGGAAAATCTGACATTCTTCCAATCAATTATTTGGATGTGGTGAGTCACTAGGCTTTGTTATTCTATTTGAGCAAAATTCTAAGTTCATATATAGATGAAAGCAGATTCTGAAAAGGAAATTGCTTGTTAACTGAAACCTTAAATAGCTTTCTTTAAGAAAGCACAAGTGATCAGTCAGCTATCTTCCAACTATGCACTTCAAGTTCTTTCTAATTTAATGTATTACCTCTTTTACATCTTAACACACAAGACTTGTTACAAAAGACAGAAGCTGTCTTTTGTATTTCCAAACTACTGTCTTTTCTTTAAACCAAAATATACATATGTTGACATGCCAAGTGGCTCCTTCTTCAGGTAGGAAAGTAAAAACATGTTCAGACTTGTCCCGGAGATTGGGAAAAACGCCAGAAAATGTTTAGCTCAAATAAAGCATCAACAGCTTCATTTTTATTTCTTTCAGCAGTAATCAGATGTCCAATTAAGCTCCATTAGCCTAAAATAAGGCAGAGCTTTGAAGACACAAATCAATAACGAGAACAAATGCCACACTGACTGTATTAAAGAGACTTTTGAAGCTTTGCCCACACTACACATTCTTACAAGTTTAAGCCCTCTGACTTAACTTGGGCATAACTAAATCATCCATATTAACATTTAGAGCAGAGGAGTAATAGCCCTTTTTTTGGAATACCTGAAGAAATCTGTTTTCCTCATGCTGTTGAACATGTAACTTGCAAGGCTTTCCTGTTACAATGTGACATTTCTTCACTCAAAAACTCACTTTTTTTTTTAAAGTTTTGCTGCAGACCTAAATTCATCACACTGCACCAACAGTGAATTAATCTACAAAGGCTTGGTCATAAAAAAGATAAAATAATTCAAACCAACACCATGAAGGATTTTAAAACTTTGTATAATACATGGGCTCTGTGGCAGAGTCCAATTCACTAGTTTCCTTTGTACACAAGAACAATAAAGTGTCAAAGTACATAAACAAGTCTTTTAAAACAAGCAAATATGTCCTTTTAAGTCCTTCTCATTAAACAGACACAGCCTGATGAGGATACTGAGGCTATTTGTGCATTTAATGCCTGAGAAACAACCCCTGCTGTAGGCAATATGTTCAAAAGTTTGATCTAAACCACAGAAATACCAACTCCATAGGACACATTTCATTCTGTTAAAAAGTTTGGAATCAGATTACTTCCTCACAACCATCAAACTTCACAGATTAAAACTAGGTAAGTGAGTCTGTTTTAATCATCTCATGTTCTGCCAAGAGCCTTCAAAAGTGTTCCTTTCTTAAGTGTTCTGAAGTATCTTTAAAAATGCTATTTAAGAACATCAGAATTAATGTGGCCTCAAAACTACTAATAATGTTGTTCCAGATGTTTGTGGTGAATTGCTGAGAAGGAAAATTAATAAAGTCATACTTACACAAACAAGCTTGCTTTAAAATACTTGTCCGGATCTGTCCTAAGCCCAGTAAAATCATAATACTGTACTCTCCTTCTCCCTAAAGCAGTGGTCTCCAACAAATCATGTTAAGCTTCCTAATTTCTTATGTACTCTTATCATCAAACTTACTAAATTGGAAACAATTTACACTTTACAGTTTTCTTTGGTTCTGTGGACCACTTCCCATAACCTCCATGGCCTGAAAACTTAGATCTAGGTATCTGATAATGGAAAGCACGACTACGGGAAGTTTCTTTGCTCTCATTTTAGTTTGGTACATTGGATGATAGTTGCATTGAGGCATAGACTTTCGACAGGTGAGCAACCTGGACTTATACTTATGATCCTGATATACCTATATATATCCATAAGGACAGATTAACTCAAAGTCTCCTGGATGCTGAAAAACAGAAGGAGTGAAAAAAAAGGTTTTTTCTCTTATTCACCTGAATAAATCTGATAAGCTCTCTCAGCTAAGTATGAGACAGAGTAAGGGCATTTCAGGTCCTGTGCATTGCCTTCTTTTTCGCTGGCATCTGTCTGTGCATGGCTTGTCTTCTTCAGCAGGCCTGAAGAAGTGAAAAGCTTGTTTCATTTTGACTTGAGGGCAAAATATCATCTAATGAGTGGAACAGCGAAACAAGTCCCCAAGATAACATGTTTGGGGTTTAGGGTTTTTTTTTGTTTTGAGACATACATGTCTGTGTTTGCAGACTTCAGTGACTCAAAGTTGCACCTCCAAAAGAATTTACGTATTTTCATCTAACGTCAGAAATCCTTGTCCTTAAATACACTCAATGAAGTCCTTAGATAGTCCTTAAGCATTAAAAGTCCTTAAATGCCGTGTATTTAAATGTGTAATGCTAGTCAGCAATGTAAGAATAGATACTTAGAGGTGTATTACTGTCCTTAAAATGCCAAAGCAATTGTTTGAATGAATACATTTCTGTCTTCCTGCTTTTAATACTAACATAAAAGATGAAGACAAGCAAAATGTCTCCATCATTTAGGGGTCTCCCTAGATGAAATGCTGTACCATTTAAATTATCTGTTCTTTCTTAAAGTCTAAATATCTTAGAGAATAATACAACATACACCCCTATTCTATTTCAAAGCCTCATCAGTGTTGGTCAGTTATCAGGGAAGAGGGGAATGAGGGAATGGGGGAGGAGGGGTGGTCAGGAGAAACTGGCCCGTGGTCGCAGAAGTGAAAGATTTGGGAAAACTCACACAAGTCCTTACGCCAAGGTTGTTACAGCACGGAGGCTTTTCAGTGCGGCGCGGTAAAACCTGAAACAAGGAGCCAGCTTAGCTGTCACCACTGGGGGCCACTGCTACTTAGCAAGAGAGAAGGAAAAGGAATCTGCTGCAAGGCCTGGAGTTTGCACTACTGGAGACAGCTCCTGTAGAGAGGCGAGAAAATAACCCAGTGTGGAGTCACTGCTACGGGATGGAAATAGCCAGCCAAGATATCCACAGGGAACTGAAATCTGACAATGAGCCTGCGACTTTTGCCAAATGTCACCATGAGTGATGGCAGAAGTGGCAGCAACCACTCACCCTGTGCAGTGGTATTCCCAGTCCTGTGCTGATCCACATATCTTTGGGAAGGGCTTGTATATCAGTAATAATTGGGACCCCTTACTAATCAAACCTGCTCAAAAGTGGATCATCATCATCACTGTCTTCTATGAACAGGAACCACTTTTCTTGCTAAGAAGGAGAACGGACAATATGGAATAGGTAAAAATGTCAGGTGGCAGAGACTTTTTGAGGAGCAATTATAGACAGCAAGACAAAATGGAAAAGGGTAAGATGAACAGAGGAATTACCTACAAAAGAGAAGTGAATGGCTTCTCCTTATAGTCTTGAGACATATTTTTTTTCAATACTACTTATCTTTGTAAGTACATACTGCTGGAAATATGGATTTTGGACTAGATGCAATAGTCAGGCTTTACAGGGGTTTCTCCTAAGAATCAAGAAATCTCCAAAGGAAATCTTTCTCACTCTAGACATTATCCATAGTATTACATTATTTACAGCCAAATTGATCCTTCTGAAAATCTTTTGTACAAAACATATTCATGGACTGGAAACCAAGGCCTGACTTTTCCTGCCTTTCCTATAATGTGATGGCATAACTTACTGACTTCAAATGAGGTAGTGTTCATATACTCTAAAAGTGACAAGGGATTCACACCTCACAACAATTTATCACACGGATATTTTGGAGATGAGCAGTTACGTGACACACACAACAAACAATATTTGCCCCTTCATGCTGCTGGTTTAGACAGCAGCAAGTATTTTCTCTTCCTTTTGGTCTGAGCTGTCATGACATGAAGGAATGACATCTAAGGGCCAACCTGACTGAATGTAATCCTTCTGAAAATAAACACACCCAGAGATGAGAAAGGGAGAACCAGGCAAAGAGGGGTTTCTCACCCCCAGAACTGGTGGACAAACTGGTGTAATAGCTGCTAAGAAACAGTGAATGTTGACCTCCCCAAACACTTTCAGTATGTCTCTAGCACTAAATAAGCACTATAATGCATTGTGCTGTATCCATGCAAATCTCTGTTTGCAGGCCAGCCTGGAGAAGCACATCAAAGGCAAATGATAAGAAAAGCAGGTGTGGGTCACTGAGGGGTGTTCCTGGCCCTATCCCCCTGGGAGAGCTCTGGCACTGGTACTGCTATTGTACATTGTTAATTAAATCATTCTAATTCATTCAAAGTGTAAATTAGGAAGGAAAGAAGATAAATTACACTAATACATTTAACCCCATGCTGTTTATTTAGCAGTTGAACAAAATAATGTGGTTAAAAAGAGTCTAACAAGGCAAAAGCCCAAGACACAGCTGTTTAATAGCATTAAAAATGAGATCTCAGACTGTGCTGCAGGCACATACTGCCTGTTTGCATTTAAAAGGCTTGCCAAGATAGCTGTACTGGTGAACCCTGCTAGTTTAGATGCAGCTGATACTAACGAAACAAAACAAAATACATATTTCCATCTCCCAAATGAAATAACCTGCTCTGGTAAATAGATTATTTTACCAGTACAGCTCTGCCAGTGTTAGAACTGTTGCTGGTGCTGCTAGGGTAATCTGGGAGATCTTTCAGCTAAGCAGGTATGCCTGCAAAACATTTAAGTGTCAATGAAGCCATATGATAAAGTTTGCTATACATTCAAGGTTCCAAGAACTTGTCTCAACACAGAAGCCAAACCATTTAAATAAAGGGCAAGGTGAAATAAGTTATCTAAAACACCAGTTCTCTGCATAGCAAGCAAGCTGGATTTGAGTTGAATGAAGTTTTTCCTACCCCAATGTTTTCAGAGTCAAATGTGGTACTTAATTCTAGAGATTAAAATGAACATATTTAGGGGTTTATATTGACATACTGATTATTTCATACTTCTTATTGAAAACAAGCAAACAAACAAACAAACAAAACCAACCCTAAGAGATTATCAATTTCACATGACTGTAGAAGATGAGGCTTTGAGAAAAGGGCCAATTATCTTGTGATTTGTGATAAAATCATGATATTTAGCAACACTGAAAAGATCCTATCTATCCTGGCATACTAATACTAGGAGAAACATGTCTCAACTAGTTCAGCAGGCATGTTAAACTATGTCCTGGAATAGGCTAGGCCAGCTTTGTTTTCAGCAATGTCAAAATACAGATTGGCCCATCTACAAAACTGGCTTAACCAGAACAGTGCTTAACTGTGATCTGACTTAGTTCTCAGACCAGCATAAACCAGGCCAAAGATTTGAGTTGGACCAAGTTAATTTCTTGAGTGTTTTTTTCTATGCTTGCAAAACAAGCATTCTTATTCTAAACATGCTATAAGATGTATTCAGACAAAGCTATCTACTTCTAACTCCTGTGCAGAAAGGGGAAGAAACACTTTGGGTGTTTTGTCACTTAAGCATAAGTAAGAGCTCATCTGAGCACATCCAAAAGAACAGCTGTTGTGGTCTGTAAGCATGGACTGTGGAACTCCTTCTTCTCCTCATTCTCTCTCTGCTCTCACCAGTACCACTGCTTTACACAAACAGAAGGATCTGTCTGGCTGTGTACTTGTTTCCCCAACAGATGACTTAGAGCTTCATCCAATCATTCTGCCCTGGTTAACTTCAACGGGTTCCTCATTTCATGGAAAAAAAGGAAGATTGGTACTCATCTGATCACTCGCTTACAGGATTACTGCCCCATTTTGTTGATGAAGGGAACTGCCCAAATCTGCATGCTGTGTAGATTTGTATGTAAGTCCTGTATGTTGTCCTCTCTGTGGAACTCGTTTTTCACTGACCATTCTTTACAGCTATAGTTCAGATGTTGCTAAGCAATACATAGGTAACATTATTCTATCATTTTGGTTTATCACTCATAGTGATAATTCCACCTGCTCAAAGTTTGTCCTGACACTGTATGAAGTAATGTGTCCTTGTGTTTTTAGTTGCATAGAATGAGATAATCTGACTTTCTGACACCAGATTGTGGAAGATTCACCATAATGGACAGGATTTGGGTGGAATCTCTGCAGGTTTAGTTGGGGAAAAATGTGGGAAAATAGGATCAAGACATTTTATGGTTATGTTACATGAAAGGAAAACCTGGAAAATACAATGTGAAACAAAGGTTGCACATTCACAGTCTAATCCAAAATCCTCTACAGGTACATGAGTCAGGTGAACATTGGTGTCTGAGACTACCACTTGTGCAAGGTTGTTTACAATTTACAACAGCTTCTCACACCTAAACAACTTTGAAACATACTTTATTACATACAGATGTGCAACATTTTTAGACCATGCAACCTGCAATACTTCATGTTGTAATAAAACAATATAATAAAAAGAAATAATCTATGAAACAAATTACTCTTTCATCTGGTCCCTGTTCAGCCATGCTCTCCAGGCTTGCATATGCCTGCTGGCTGTCTAGAATTACAGATGTGTCTTGCTGTACACTAAACGTGTGCTTATCTGCAGAGTCTGGAGTCCAGCAACACAAATATAAATAAACCTCTGCATGTAAGCAAATTGCTTGCAGGGCATTTTTTTTTTTTTAACAGGAGAAGTTTGGGTGACATTTCTTTATGAAGAATGAGCAAATTCTCCAAACCATTATATTCAATAAGAAGCTTCCTGCTGATGCAAGTAATTGTTCTTATCTTCCTTAAAGCCTCTTTAGACTAATACCATTGCTTTAAGTGGTATTAGCAAATAGTAAACTAGCAATATGTGCAATGTTTAGTATCGTACCTTGTGTTTTTCTTGTATGGAGCCACACAATGCAATTATGTAAACACTCTTGTTATGTCTAGAATATGTTTATTGTTGAAATCGGCCTTTTGCACAAATGCGTTTTTCACATACTTCGTTAATTGGGAAATAATTAAAGCCAGGCTTCCCTTTGTGCTGCGGGAGCACTCCGCTGGGCAGCGATGAAGCGGCATTTCTGTGAAGGCCGGCCGAGAGCGCAGCGGCCGCACGGCCCGCGGCAGCCCCGCGGCACCGCCCGCCGCCGCGGGACGAGCAGCCCCGC
>VZRO01002169.1:609143-685484 GCA_013397915.1 Daphoenositta chrysoptera | reverse complement strand
GGGCAGCGGCGGGGCAGAGCTGGGGGGCAGAGCTGGGGGGCAGAGCTGCCGCCGAGCTGCCTGCGGTGCTTCTGCGGCTGGAGCCGGGCTGCCTTGTCGGTCCCGGGCACAGGCGGAGCCCGGCCGTCCTCCGCCCTGTCCGGAACGCCAGGGACCAGCGGGGCACTGGTGGGTAGGCATCCGCGGTGCTTCGCTGTTTCCTGTACTCAGCTGCCCTCGGAAAGCGTCGGCTCCCTTTACGAAGGCTGCTAGCCTTCCCGGTGGGCTTCACCTTCCTGCTCGGGGCCCCGGGCGGTCCGGAGCATCCTCAGCTGGAGTGAGGCAGGGCAGGGAATGAGCGAGCGCCTCGCTGCTCCCTGCGCCGGCTGCGGCGCTGCTCTCCCTGCGCCGGTACAGAAACTTTTGCACGTGGTTATTGCTCTATAAAGGAAACCAAATGCATTTAGCTTCTCCCACTGGTTTTTATATCAGGCTGGAAAGAAGCTCTGCAAGTTTCTTTTCAGGGACGGAGTTATTTAGGTGTTTTGGTGGAGCGAACTGAGGGCATTTAGAGTTGCGTTTCTTTGTCTGCATGTGGTGAGCTGTAGTGCATTCCTAGCAGGAGCAGCGTGTTCTGCTTTCTGTCTCGCTGCAGGTCCTAGGCAGCCACTGAGTTTGAAGACTTTAGGCAGGGTCACGGTTTGCCTCTGCCAAACTGATAGTATCGATGCAGATTTAGCAACTGAAAGCGATGTTAGTTACATCGATGGGATGATTAGTAGATTTCCTCTCTTTCAGCTGTTTCACTGATTCTAAAGAAAAACATGCAACCACCACTGTGTAATTACACAGTCGTATTAAAATGAGCCTGGATCAGGGATGTGTCAGTAGTTTGAAAATACTTAATTTTTCATTTGATTTAGGCTGAGACCTGCATGCTATAGAACTGTTAAGTAGGACAAGGAGCCTGTTGTTTAGTCGTAAAGTAGTGTTTACTACTGGGCTGCTGTGACAAGTAGCCTGTTGAAGTGTAATTATAAATCAAAGTCTTGGTTCAACCTCTGTTCCTAGATTAAATCTATATCTGTAATTTACTGACCACTTCTTGTCTTTTATATACAAATACTATTTCTAAGGAAAAAATGCCTGAAGGGAATTGGCTAATATTATTCAAGATGAACACTTGATCACTGACTGTAAATTACCTCTGCTGAAGAATTTGAGGCTTGCATAATTTCCAACACCAAACAGAGAAATCGGAGATGTCATTTTTACATTTTAATATTCTTACGAGATTCTGGATTGACCTAATTGCCAGAGACTCAGAAAGGATATTTACGGAAACACTGCCTGTAAGTGAATGATGATAATTGCTTCTAAGGGTGTTTGTTCAGCTAGTCCATGTGCGAACTCATCTCAGCAGCACAGTGGAGGAAAAAGATGTGTATAGATGTGTATCTTTGTTCTGTTTGGGGAAATATGTTACCTTATCTTAAATGTGAATTGGCATATTTTGAATTCCTCTCAATAGATGATAACTTGCGATGATAAAGGCAGTCTTACAGGAACAGTTCAAGACCAGCACATGTGAAATCTACTTCTCAGCAAGAGACTAAGTCTTCTGTTATAGTAGGGTGAAATGCTGAGTGCCTTATTCAGCAGCTGTTTGAGAGGGGTTCTTATACAATTTTTTTTCCCCCCAGTGGTATTTGTTACTATGGCTGTGGGTGGGCTTTGGGTAACAGACAGTGATCTGTTCCTCCCCTCTGCATGTGGTCTGTAGTTCACTAGCCTCCACTGTATGCATAACTGCAGGGTGGTTTTTTTATGTTTACCTCTATTTTGTTGTGGTTATGGGCTCATTCTGAATGGTCCTGAACAAGGGGTGCTCATGGGAGTACACAGCCTGGTGAAAGATCTAAATGCCTGCATTTGCAGCCTCTGATGTGAACTTTACCTGCCCTGTTTCTGAACCCTGTGTGCATGATGAAAGAAAGTTTTCAGTATACTCTGAATTCCCCCAATATGTGGGGGCAAAGAAGAGGACCTGTGTTTTCACAGAGATCCTGACATGCCTAGAATGTGATGTCTACACATTCAGTTAATTGGAATGGAGGGTGGGGGGCAGCGAGCATATTCAGATCCTGGTTATTCAGTTGTCTCTGATCAGTGGGGTGTTTAGCTCCCGTCCTGCTCCCTGGTGAGGAACCTTGAAAGAGTAAGTCCTCAGTGTGAGGAAAACCCACCTGTAGAGATCCAGTGAATACTTTGCATGGCATCATAATAGCATTTTAAGTAGTAAAGTGCCTGGAAAAGTTTGAAAAAACTGACAGTAAAGTGTTCAGCTTCCTATTAGTGTCTTCAAACTGCTTGTATACTAGTATTTCAGGCCATGACCTTTCTGTAATCCTTCAGTTCCAGGAGATTTCAACCTGTAAATGGTCAGTATCATATTTTTGGCTATAGGTTAAGTGGGTTATTTTAGTCTGAGATTAGTGCTCAAGATCACTGAATGCCATCTGGGTATCTTTTTGCCAGACAATACAATTTCATTAAAGGTCATTTAATTTTCCTTGTGTTTTGAAGACATACCAGCTGCCTTAAGCTGTTCTGTGCTTAGTGTATTTAATAGGTTGGTCTAGGGAGCACTGGTAAGATCCGCTTCTAAATTCTTGATTGGTACAGCGAGACAGATACTCTGCCTTGTAGCTCTGATGTGTAGGATTCCTCTCTGTTTTGAAGGACTTTGAGTTGAGCACTGTATATTGAGGTGTGTTACATGCTCTTTGCAACCCCAGTTAATTTTGATCAGGCAGTTTGTGTTTCAGATAAAAGGAAATGGGCTATGGTAGTTTTACAGTAAGGTGTCTCTTTATTCCTTACTTTAAATTTGGTTTAGGGGCTTTTTTTTTCTGTAACTGAAGGGAAAGGTGTATCACAGGCTTGCTGTTCAATATGGTGAATCAATTACATTAGCACAGGTAGTGAGGAGAACTGGCTGTGCTGCAGTTCAACTGCAGGTGTTGCATGTCCCATATACACAGATTGCTTGTTCTGAAATGGAGTCTGCTGTCCAAATTAAACATGTGGTTTTGATTTTGTTGATGTTTCTGGTCATATGAATCTAGAAAAATACATGTATTAAAAAATGCTTTTTTTGAGGCTTGTAAAGCTGTTGTATTATCTTGAAGCATGAAATGTGGGAATGAAATTCTGCAGTTCTGTAGTGCTTAAAGATGCTCAAGTATAAAGATGCTCACACTCTCTCTGTGTGAGAGCAAAGTGTATCCATGTTAAAAACCTTCACAGGTGGCCCCAGGTCATGCTCTGACTTAGGACATTGCATGCTTTCCAGGCAGACCTTCTGGCCAGTTCTTTATTTGAAGGTGTAGTAAAATGTACTTTGGACATGCAAATAGTAATTAGACAAGTTTGGTTCTTGGCTTTCTCTGAGTTTTCTCTGCAGTTTGAAGAGAGAGAAGTGAGATTATCACAGTACTGGTTAACTGCCACAGCTTGCACTGAGTTCTGTCTGTTTCATCTCCTACTATTTGCACTGTGGCTTTTTGGCCATTAGCTTTGTATCTCTGCCAGTATTCCTCCCTTTCCCTATACTCCATACTATTTTGACGTGACTCTTAGTTAAATCTGGAAACTTGCTGCTGTAATTATACATAGACCTGAATATCATGGCAGGTAACAGTAACATTCTCCTCTAAACAGGATCTGAACAGTCTTTTGTTTGCTAGGAATAGGGCAGGATAGGATATGTCTTCTGTTTTATGCCTTCTCAAAACTTCAGAATGAACTAATGGCTTAAGCTCTGAGGAGCTGACTCTCCAGGTGGCTTCAGAGGCAGTGGCTCAGTGACTTCAGCTGGTAGTCAAAACATGTTTTTCTGCTGACCCTGCCCTGCCTGGGTATATGCTGTATCACTATAGCAAGCAGCCACTGAATTCTGTGGAATAAAGGTGGGATCTCTAGAATTTACTAGTCATGTTTTTTGTTTTTTTTACAGTTACACAAGTCTAAATGTATGGTTGATACCAGGGTTTTATTTTAAAGTTCAGGTTTTTTTTTCATTTTGTGCTGTTGCATATGGAATCACTATACCAGAGGGAAGCTTCCTAATGGGATTAGTAGGTTTTTGTTCCCTATGCAGCTTTTGACATTCCTTAGGTATTCTGTCTGGTAGCTCTTCCTGCTATGATTCAGTACAGGAGAATGTTTCAAGCGTGTGCATGTGTATGTATGTAATGAATCAGCTGGTCTAGGCTGGGGAAGGGTGAGAAAATCAGTCCTGGTTCCTTTTCTTTCTCCAACTTACTTGCTTACTGTATTGCTATGAAAGTTGGAGATCAGGTTTCCCAAGATAAACCTGCTCTTGGGCAACAAATTTAGACTATGTCATTTATGAATCTCAGCTTACAAAAAAAATAAACACATGCCAAAGGTAGATGTAATTCTCTGTCCACTCAGCTATGGATTAAGGCTTTTTCTCCCCCATCCTATAGTGAATAATAGACACTCTTTTTGATATGGAAAAATAATAATGAATTTGACTTTTATTTATATTAAATTTTTTCTTTGCTTATAGGTGTGAAAGAAAATGTCAGTCAGCATGCATGAAAATCGCAAGTCTAGGGCCAGTACTGGCTCCATAAACATATACTTGTTCCACAAGTCATCCTATGCTGATAGTGTCCTTACTCACCTGAACCTCCTGCGTCAGCAGCGTCTCTTCACAGATGTACTTCTCCATGCTGGAAACAGGTCATTCCCCTGCCACAGAGCAGTGCTAGCTGCTTGTAGCCGCTACTTTGAAGCAATGTTCAGCGGAGGACTGAAAGAGAGCCAGGACAGTGAAGTCAACTTTCACAATTCGATTCACCCCGAAGTCCTGGAGCTCCTTCTGGACTATGCGTATTCCTCCAGAGTTATCATCAATGAGGAGAATGCAGAGTCATTGCTGGAGGCTGGTGACATGCTGGAGTTTCAGGACATTCGGGATGCTTGTGCAGAATTTCTGGAGAAAAACCTTCATCCCACCAACTGTCTCGGTATGCTGCTGCTGTCAGATGCTCATCAGTGTACCAAGCTGTACGAGCTCTCTTGGAGGATGTGCCTTAGCAACTTCCAGAGTATCAGTAAAAGCGAAGACTTCCTCCAGCTGCCAAAAGACATGGTAGTGCAGCTCCTTTCCAGTGAAGAATTGGAAACTGAAGATGAAAGGCTGGTGTATGAATCGGCCATCAACTGGGTCAGCTATGACCTGAGTAAGCGTCACTGTTACCTGCCAGAGCTGCTGCAGACAGTGAGACTGGCCCTCCTGCCAGCCATATACCTGATGGAGAATGTGGCCATGGAAGAACTCATCACCAAGCAAAGGAAAAGCAAGGAGATTGTAGAAGAATCAATAAGGTGCAAGTTGAAGATCTTACAGAATGATGGAGTGGTCACCAGCTTGTGTGCCAGACCCCGAAAAACTGGCCACTCACTTTTCCTTTTGGGTGGCCAAACCTTTATGTGTGACAAGCTGTACCTGGTGGATCAAAAGGCAAAGGAGATCATTCCAAAGGCTGACATTCCAAGCCCACGGAAAGAGTTCAGTGCATGTGCCATAGGCTGCAAAGTGTACATCACTGGGGGACGAGGATCTGAAAATGGAGTCTCCAAAGACGTGTGGGTGTATGACACCCTTCACGAGGAGTGGTCGAAGGCTGCTCCCATGCTGGTAGCTAGGTTTGGCCACGGCTCTGCCGAGCTTAAGCACTGTTTGTACGTTGTAGGAGGACACACTGCAGCAACTGGTTGCCTTCCAGCTTCCCCTTCAGTATCCTTGAAGCAAGTAGAACAGTATGACCCCGTGACCAACAAATGGACCATGGTTGCCCCACTGCGAGAGGGAGTGAGCAATGCAGCTGTGGTCAGTGCAAAGCTGAAGCTGTTTGCTTTTGGCGGTACCAGTGTTAGCCATGACAAGCTGCCCAAAGTCCAGTGCTATGACCAGTGTGAAAACAGATGGACAGTGCCGGCCACCTGCCCCCAGCCCTGGCGCTACACTGCTGCAGCTGTTCTGGGAAACCAGATTTTTATTATGGGTGGAGATACTGAATTCTCCGCATGCTCTGCTTATAAATTCAACAGTGAGGCATACCAGTGGACTAAGGTGGGAGATGTGACAGCAAAGCGAATGAGCTGCCATGCAGTGGCATCTGGAAACAAATTGTACGTGGTTGGAGGCTACTTTGGCATTCAGAGGTGCAAAACATTGGACTGCTATGATCCCACGTTAGATGTATGGAACAGCATAACAACTGTGCCCTATTCATTAATTCCCACAGCATTTGTCAGCACATGGAAGCACCTCCCCTCCTAATTGTTTATATGTTGGCAATTACAAGTTATCAGGTAAGAAATAACACCTTTGAATTTCACTGTAATAATGCTTTTCAAGAAACTTTTCAGCAGCAGCTCTGAGGAGGGGTGAGTATGTTTGATGCAATTTTACATCTGGAGCACGTGAGACACATATATTCATGGGCTGTTTTAAGCCAGGCACCATGTCTGTGACAAAGCCAGATGCTGGAAGTAGTTTGCCACATATCTTGCAGTGACTTGTACAAGGCCTTTTCCTGCATGATTTAGATGTAAAGGACTGAGCAAAAATAACATTTTCAACTTGTGGGGAAATGCAGATAATCTTTTGGAAATTGACTCTGGGTCTGCTTCTAAGTACTAAATACATGCTAAACAAAGGTTCCAGTGCCATTTTCTTGATGACTGAGACTAGGTCACTGTGCATCTAGTAACAGTACCCAAAAAAGATGCAGTAAATTCTGATCTGAAGCCTGATAGTGAATTCTCTTGAATTTCCATGCAGATGCTCTAGGGAAAGCTGCTGTCTTATGAGAGGTGTTTTACAGGGAATTCAGGCCTAATTTTCCATCTCACCTAGACAGCATGGTTGCATCTGCATGGACTAAGGTTGCATTTTCTCCATTGTTACACTTTAAAATACAGATTTTTCAAAATACTTATGCTTATATATGTTGAACTAAATCTAGTGTCAGGAGGATGTGTAATTAATATTGCTGCCTGAAATAATTACTAGTCTATAGCACACACTGTTCCAAAACAATTTAATTATACATAATGGGCCAAGCTCTTACCAGATGCAACTTCAGCATTGTATCTTCTCACAAGCAAGTCTGAATTTGGTCTTGCTTGATGGGTTGTTGTGCATTTCTTATTTTTGCGAGGAGGGGAGAAGATTTTCAGTATTAATCTGTGTATTTTGCAACAAACCAGGCAGACTCACATTTGTATTGTGTTGCTTTTATTCCCCACTTCCTCCTTGTGGCTTTAGTACAAAATCAGTTACTGCCAGCCAAATAAATATAGTGATGTCCTTGATCCTAAATAATCAATGCCCCGTGAATGGTAGTTTCTTTTTTTGGATTTGAGCAGTGTATACTGTACCCATGAAGGCAGGCAGGTTATAAGAAAAAGGCAAATAAACAGAGTTGCAGAATTTAATAAGCTATACATGTGCCTCTGGGTTACCTGAAAGTTCAGACTGACAGAGATTCTCCAGAACCTTCTCCAGGAAGAACGACTTGTGTATAAGGACTTCTCTAGGTTCTTCTGTTTGGGACAGATCATTGGGGAAGTTTCTTTGATGTTTTTTGCAGCAGTTGACATTTGCCTGACTCTTGCACTAAATGCAAACCCCGAAGGTCTTTGAAGCAGTGTAGATAGTGCAGACAGTTACTCTTGTAGTTGCCTTTCAGTTGACTGGGAGCTTTGATTGAGTAGAGAATACAAGGTTGGGCCCATGCAAAGCAGCAGCTCAGCTTTGAAATCTAGTGTGAAATTGGGCAGTGTCGTGCCATCAGCTGCTCTTCTCTCAGGTGGTTGTTTGCCTTGAAAACATTATCCCCTCTCCCCTCTCCCCTCCTCACTTTGTTTTTCCCAGACTTCTCTTGGGAAAGCACAGCAAACCCTAGAGTCTTACCAGGTCCTAGTTACTGGCAGTAATTGCCCCCTGATAGCAAATGGAAGCCCTCCTTTCTGTGTGTCCGCTTCCTCCCTAGCTGGGAACTCTGTCTCGATATCTTCAGTTAATTTGTATTATTACTGACTTTATGCGGTTCTCAATGTTATCAGAACAGCAGTATTGAATGCCCGGACTCAGGTCTGTGCCAAGAAAAATATTGACTTACTCTTCTGAGTCTGACTTAATTGTTCTGGAGTTTACAGTACATGAGGGAGTGTTTTATTTTGAAAGAGTTCTCTGAATATAACGGTGCAAAAAGCTTTCCTTTATTCTGCAGTATCTTGTTAAAAGCCATTATTTTAGCTTCACTAACACACAAGATAACTGGCTTAACTAGCACACGAGATAACTGTCTGACTGTAGCCATAGACTGAAATCTCTCCAGTGCTGTGTGCTCATCCAGCAAGTAGGTTGTTTTTTTTCCTAGTGACTCCTGCTGCTTTGTCAGTGGGTGGGAGGGACAAAAAGGAAATTACTTCTGATTACTCTGTTTTCATGGCACTGTGTGGCCCCAGTCTGACAGCTTTTAGGAAGACTTCAGTCTGCTTTGTCTTGTTCCTCAAACTTGGGAGTTTTGAGTCGGGTTTTTTTCCCCTCTGTTTTGGAATTGTTTACAGATTTTTTTAAAGTTGATCCCATGACAAGAAACATTGTTTTGACTTCAGTGTTGATGGTCTGTTTTGATGGGAAGAATGTCATGCTATGCTGAAGAATGCCTAGAAAAGACAAATCAGCACTAAGAGTGGACACTTTTTTAGACATAAAAAAATAGCCCACCCTTGCAAAAGCAGTATGGACTGTTACGTAGGCTGCTTCCTGTGAATGTTCTCTGTTGTTCTTAGACATCACAGCCTGAGAGAGATGTGGTGTGTTCAAAGGATCTGTGAGTGCACTGGAGATCATTTGCATTGTAATGAAGTAGGATTTGCCTTCTAAAATTCTAGCAGTGCTGTCAGAAATTACTGTGATGAACTGATGATGGTTTGGAAGCTGGCATTTTGATACAGCTTCACAGTGAAAAAGCAAAGCACAACCTCAGCATCCAAAGGCTGACTTTCTCATTGAATAATCAGTTTTTTAAAGGGCTCTAGGATGGATTTATTGATGCATGGTATATTGCTGTGTGAAAAGAAATGATGGAGAATTCTGCTCTAACAGAGAGTAGATGTATTTTAAGTAAGAGAATTCTATGGCCCTATCTATGTTGTGAGTAAATTAAATTCAGAATTTGTTAAGGTGAATGGAGGTTTTGGGGCGAGACACCTTCACCTTCCCTTCTGCTTTGCTCCAACCAGATTTGTTTTGGCTGAGGGATAGAAAAAACTCTGCACTAAGTGTTCATGTAGGTTTTTGTGAAAGAGAAGTTACAAAAGGTTGTTTGCTTAAAACAAACCCACAAACATTTCAGATTTTGGGGAAACAAAAGAATGTGGAAGTATGCAGGATACAGAGCCAATCACTTTCGGCCAGTTTGATCTAGGTTTCAAGTGACTGAATTTATACCCCAAAAATTAGTCCGTCTTTCTGCAGTCAATAGGATGGTTTGCAGAGTAAAGTTGATAGAATAATAAAGTCAGAATCTGACACTAAATAATTATGTTCTTGACTGGTTTATGTATCAGTAGTTGGGTATTGCACAAGAACCTTGAGGTTCACGGCGGGCAGGGAAGCCCTTTAATGTTGTAATGTAGGATACAGCATTAGGGTTGTATCCTAAGCCTAGCTTTTAGATTTTCTTTGACATCTAACAAAAACCTTATGGTATATTGTTGCAGCAAAACTTTTAAAGTAATTTCTCTCTCCTTTACCTCTTCCCATGCTTTTAGTTTACTCCTTTATTTGGAGAAGAGAATTGGAACCTCAGATCTGGAGAAGTTTTAATGAAGAAAAATCATTCAGCATCTCTTGCATTTGAAGAAAATCATCTGCACCTTGTAAATTATCCAACCTAGACATGAAGGAATGGGAGAAGAAACCCCTGTCTTCAGTGATTCAACACGTGGTTTAAATATGAATGGACAAACCTGTGATCTGGTCCTTGTGTTAGTAATTGTGGATTAATGCCAATATTAATCAGTCTTTCAAAGATGAAAAAAAGGAGAGACAGAACTTCTCTTAGCTGTGCACCACACAGCACTTGATTTCCATGGACCCCACTGTTTTTATGTGAAATTCGAAATGGTTGTCAGCTCTCTTTGTGGTGGTTTGAAGTGCCAGCGCCAGCTGCAGAGGAAGCAGACCAGGTCTGAAACAGCAAGGTGCTGCTGTGAATGAAGATACAGCAGTACTGCTGCTGAGCTCTGCTGACTGGAGTGTGCTTGCCTGTGGGCAGTGCCTGCAGCATCTGTTACACCCTGTGTTGCATTGTCCTGTGTGCAGTAAGTGACCTTCTGCTTCATAAGGACCAGTCCAGTGGTGAAATGTTTTTGCAACAGTGGGGAACAAACATTACATCCCTGAAATGCTCATTGTTCCTGTTCCTCCCTGTATTTATAATTCAGTCTGTCCCATTCCTATTATGTTACTTGTTGTAGATATAGTTATTTATTGTTCAGTGCTTGCATGCTGAAACAATGCCTGCAATTGTCTTCATGTTGCAAGGGCTTGTGTGAATTGTATGTTTTGCACATATTGTGATTGCTGACTTGCTCTGCTGCACAAAGAAAGAAAACTATTGGGTAACAGTTGGAGGTGGGAGGGAGGAGTGGCTTCCCAGTCGGAAATTGAAGGATTACAAGACAGGATTTTAAATTACACATGTGCTAAAGGAAGAAGCCATGGAGGTCACTTTCTCAGGCCACCAGCTCCCCAGGTTGCATGTGGTGTGTCTTGTAGATGGTGTCCTTGCAACATTTCATTTGTTGGTCATGCCTTTCAATTTCTAACCTGGAAATAGCCAAAGTCTCTTGCAACACTCTCTTTGTGCAGCTTCCTGATTGCAACGCAAATACTGTGGAAGAGCTTCTGGATACCAAGCCCAGATGAAGTCATTGTCCAAACTTATTTATTTATTTATTGGGTTGGAGGAGGGCTACCTACAATATAGCCACATTGTCCTGAAGGAGTGGAGAATGGTGATTCAAGAATAAAAACAACAAAGAAAAAAAACCCTCAACATAGGTTAATGATGAAGTCTTAGGAAAAAAAAAAGGAAAAAAAAGAAGAAAGAGCAGCAATTTTGCACTGACTGGATTGCCTCATTCATCTGGATTTCAGATGATCAGCTGAGTGGCCAGATGTCAAAGACCCAAGTGCTCTAGAAAAATTCTTATGGGGATAGATAAAGAATTTCAAGCCTCTTATCTTTAAAAAAAAAAAAAAAGCCCTCAAACTCTGCTGCTTTTTATTTTTGTTATTCAGGTGTGTCTTTAATCACTTGGTTGCTCAGAAGCCTCAGATAATCCTGAGAAACCAAACTTTGATTTTTAAATAAAATTGTTTCTTAGTATTCTGGTCTTTGGACAGAGATGAAGCTACCCTTTTTCTTTGGAATTTCAGAAGCTTGTGTTTCACAGGTACTTTCTTTGCCAGATCCTGTCATGAAGCTTGTATTGTATTGTGTTTTTTCTTAAATGTTTCTGGAGCCCAACGTAACTGGCACATTCAGTAACATGGTCGGTGTGTGCTGTGGTATAAGTAAACAGCTGCATGTGTGCATGCAAAACGAAAATAGTCACATTGGTGATGCTTGCCTTTCTCTGTGTGACAGTGATGTAGCTGTATTTGTGAAAGCTTTGTCATCTGAAAGTGTTTACATTGGTGACTGGAAGTTTCTCTGCGCTGCCTTACATTTGATTTGCTGTTTGGAGTAGACTCTTTACATTTCAGAAATAAGGTATTTGGAGTTCTGTGAATACTGAGAGAACATTGATTAATCAGCAGTCATTTGCAGTTTTTGAAAGGGTGAGCTCCAGCTAGATGTGATAAAATTGTAGTTCCACCGATTAAACTGATTCCTTGAAGTGATAGATTGAAAAAGTATTTAAACCCACAGGCTCTCTACCCCTGCCCCCCCTTAGATGGCCTTTAAGCAATAGGAAAACAGATTAGGATAGGTCTCCTTTCTATATCCCTGTACTTGCACAGGTTGCCATGTTGAAACAAACAGCCTTGAATTTTTGTTGCCTTTCATCTTGTGGATCACTCTCAGGAGTGTGAAGGGAGCCATAAAATCAGACTTCCTGTGTTTTGCATGTCCTCTCCCCAGGCACTAGCAATTACATAAGGTACAAGGAAGTAAAGAACCGGGTCCCCAGGGGCCCCTGTGTTTGAATAAGGACATGTAGCTTTGAGACCTGTGTTCTCTGTCAAGCTGATTAGAGTCCAGAGGTGAAGCTGCCTTGCATCTAACTATTTAGCTTATGAAATCTGTTTTGTAGTGCCATGCAGCTTCCAAAAGTGGGATGAATTTTCTGCAGCTGTTTCCAAAGTTGTGGTCTGCTTTCAAGTCCTCAATTAATTCCTGTGTGTAGGCTGAAGGAAGCTGAAGTCAGGGTGGGCCTCTGGCTCTGCAGGGAATACACTAGGCTCTTGCTCTGTGAATTGTTGTGGGAATCTTGGCTAACTACTTGACCATTCCAGTCCCTCAAAACACCCCACACTTTGAAGCAAATGCAGTTCACAGCAGAGTGCACACAAAAACCCTGGCATAAGATGGGAAGGTTCCTCTTATTTTGCAGGCTGGTTGCTGTAGAAACATGTAACAAAGGACAGCCTTCCTCTTCTGGTATAATTGTGCAGCCCCTTTTCTATATGTCTGACACCTGTCTGAATAAGAGTGATTAGAACAGAATAATGTTCCCATTCCTGGCCATTGAAGACGTGGTTCATGTGCTAAAAGAAAACTGTGCAAGTGAAGAAGTAAAATTGTCTGTTGTTTGCTACTACATCTTAAGATTTTGTAAAACTCACTTTTTTTCACAATGTGAAACTGAAGGTCAATAAATTATTAGTTACTTCCTCTCCATGGAATGTTTATTTGAAGTGTTGTCTCTTCCTCCCCTCTTTCCTCACCCCTAAACGCTTTGAATCCCTTATAATGCCCTTTTTATGTCCTCTTAAAAGAAGCACATCAGCAACATGCAATTAAATGCTTTGGTTTAAGCTTCTGCTTCAGTTGCGCTTTCCTTCCCTTTGTTCTGTTCTGCTGCTGTTACTATGATCTCTATCTCAAAGTTCAGCAGTTAAAACTCGGAGAGCCTCAAAACATTTAAGAACAGGAAATGCAAGTTTGTTGATGCTTGCAGTACGGTTTAGTTAGTGCCTGATACCACTTGGAAGTGGAATCAGGCATCTTGAATCCTTTCTAATTGTTCCCAAGTCAGAAAATGCTGGCTACGTGTAAAACATTCCAGTTGTTCTATATACTGTACATGTACAGTCAAACTCTTTGAACTTTTCTTCTTACTTACATTTTTGTGTATACATGGTAGTGGGGTTTTTCATAGTTTTGGGTGGGTTTTTTTTTTGTTTGATTGTTTGTTTAAATACCATTGATATTTAGTATTTAGTTTAAATACTATTGATTTTTCTGCATTGGTTTAGCACCTGTCTGGCCTGAAAGTGTTGCTGAACTCTGTCCAGATATAAAATAGCAAATGTTCTGACATCTTCTAAACTACCTCTATGAAAACTCCTTCAGCTGCCCTGTGCAAAGTCACAGGTTTCTTCATGGTCTTTCTTTGCTCAAAAGAGTTGGGGCCATAGTATTAAGTGACTTTCTGGCCTTGGCATGGCTTGGTTAACCTGTGTTTGAGATGCTTGCCATCAGTTTCAGCTGGAGGAGTGGGACACCTAGAGAATCTTTAAATATGAAGGATACTGGAAGAAATTAGCCTTTCCACAGAACAAGGTACGGTTAAATCACTTTCAGTGCTTATTGCAAGTTCTTTGCTGGAGAGTAACCTGGGTTAGTTTCCTTTATTTGGATTTCACCAGGGCACGGGATGCTTACAGCAACACTGGGCATGAACAAGGTGCTATAGAGTGATTCACTGGTGTCATTTTAGGGCACTGGGTTACTTATTCTATCTATCTGGTCATGGATTCAAACTCCTTTGCTTGAAAGTTTTCTCATACTGAAGGTTCTCACATTTATGGTGAGAGTGTAAAAAAAAAATTACATTTAGGTTTAAAACAACTGATAATCTGAAGGCATTTGCTTTATTCGTAGTAAGTATGAAAATGAAATGCCTTGAATGATTAGGAAGAAATCAGCTCATTAGCATTGACTATGGCTTCATCAAGTATACCGGGGTGATCAGCCCTGATCTGTGAAAGTCTCAAAGGCCCTGTTTATGCTAGTAAATTGAATATGCCTGGCAGCTGGCATGAAAACAGCCTTGAGCTCTTTGAGCAGCAGCCCCTTGTCCTGCAAATGCTTGGGGTGGCCACTGGATTGGTCTGGCTCCTGAACCCTGCCCAGGAACATTCCAGAGGAGTGAAAGCTGGCATGGGCCAAAATCACACTGGGCTGCTCAAATGACTGAGCAGAACTGACAATCTGTTCTGTGCCCGGGAACGTTCCTGAATGCAGTTTGATGCATTGCCATTGTCCCAGCCAGGACATACGAGTAACATCACATTTAGGTCCTGGATAACTGGGCGGGCTGATACCTGATGGTCTGCCCTGGCATCAATGACCTAAAAGCTGTTGAAGATGGAGGAAGGAATGCTGGCTCTGAGTGACACAAACCTTGGTAAGTGGGAAAGACTCGTGCTGCCTCTTCAGATGGAATGACACGAAGCTTTGGAAGTGCATAGAGGAAAGGGTAGGAGTGTCCACACTGTAGGTGAAAAATGTTTGGTGTGCCCAAAGCCCTCCTGGTGGCAGTGCCCTGTGGGCTTTGCAGCAGGTGCATGGTGTCTCCTGGTTTCCGGAAAAGAAAATGGAGCAGAGCTCGGAAAGAGACACAGCACAAGTGTGCACGTGGGAACAGCCCATAACCCTGGCTGGCAAACACTGAATGAGACAAATCACTTCTTTTATAAAGGATCATTAGTCCCCAGTTTTACCCTACATGGCCTCATTTTTGGCCCTTACACCTCTTACACCCACATAATTTACTCCCCTCCACATTGTGAAAGGCTATGATCTGAAATGGTCTGTGATCTGGGTGTGTGTATGCATGTAAACCATACAGAAACATAAATATCATAGAAAAGTCATATTTATTTAAATTTTCATGTTTCTGTGTGTGTGTGACATGAAGCCAAGTACAAACTCACTCAACAGTATCATACGCAAATACACAACGTACACAAAGACCATCTGTCTTCTATGTGTCTTTAATAATGGTCTGTGAATTTTAAAGTGTCACTATTTGTTAGAAATGGTGCATTTAAATATGAGAACTACCCTTAAAACAAAAGATGTTAGATAAGGTGTGACTGTGAATTAAAATGAGTGGCTAAATGAATTACAAATCTCTTTTATAATCATGTTTAGGCAATGCTTCTGGCCTGACAATGTTCTGACACTCTCAGGAAACCAAACTAGACAATGTGTCCTTTTTGTGTGTGTGTGTGTCTAGTTACCCTAGAAACCATAATCTGTATCTCTGAAGCAATGGGGAGTTATGAAGGAGGCAAAACCACAGGAGTTTATTCCAAGACCCCTCCTAATCCTTCTCTTCTGTTGTCAGACATTCAGTAGATTACTTAGCGCTTGGTATTAGATGAAGTTCATTAGATATTTTGTAATCACTCTGGAATTTGTGGGTCATAGTCCATGCTCTGATTCAAAGGTAAAGTTTATGGTTTACTGTGTTACTTAATTGCAATTATATATTTATATGATTATAAAAGTCACAAATACAAACTAAGATTTTATAAACCCGAAGCTCTTTCCAGGAGGTTTTAACACACCTCATCACATTGCAGCCCAGCAACAAGTTCATTAGGGAGCAAAAACACTTAGTCCCGGCCTCAAGCTGAGAAGCTGGGGCATGGAGGATTTGTTGAAGGGTGCAACAGGAGTAGTAGCAGAGCCTCCTCAGTTCTCGCAGCACCTTCTGGAGGCACTGGGTGCACTGCACCAGTCAACAAGGTATCAGGCTGCTTTGTGAGACTGGCTGTGAAAACTTGGCATCTTCATTCATGTTGTTAATTGGCTTGAGAAGGGTTAAACTACAGAGATACTGTCTCCTAAGACTAGCAGAACTAGGTCTAAAAGAAATAGGAAGGACTTGCCGTCAGATAAACACAAGCAACCTGGCTTTTTACATAGCAGTGAGGAACAATAATTCTTTCAGGCAGATGGTTACTCTTTACCTAAAGAGCGCTGATAGGAAGCAGACAAGTTTAGGGAACTGCTGGTAGCAGAGTATTTACACAGACTTAAAATGTTATCCTGCTCCTTGGCATCCCTCCCAGTATGGAGAGGTACTGAGCAAAAGAAAGGTGCAGGTTGGACTTTTTATCTTAGAGGCAATAGGCTTTCTCTTCCATTCTGAGAATAGAAACATCTTGTCTTAAAACACTTGGAAAAAGTGTTATAAAGCCTGGGGATCCCTATAAAGGGACCCAATCAATGTGGACTTCCTCCTAGGATGAATGGCTGGCTGGAGCGGCTTGGTTCAAGGTTTGGGAAGCAGCTGTGTGCAAGGAGACTTGTGGGTTGGTGGAAGTGTCTCTGAGTACACAGGACAGTGGCCCAGCTTTCATTTTTACGTGAATGTGTCCTTTACTTTCCCTCACCACATCTTTGCTCTTCCTGTCCATACCTGTGTAAATTCCTCATAGACCTGTTCCTCTAGCCCTTATTTAGACAGGGAGCAGTGAATATTGCAGAATTAGGAGGAAGGGAGATGAAAAACTTTTGATGTGATGTTCTAGCCAAGGCTTTGTTGGCTATGAAAGGGTTAGCCATCAGTGCTGACAGTAAGTCCTCTGTATGTCCTCTTCTAGCTAAAGCATGCCTTTCATCTTTGATCCTGCAAATGGGGTTCTGGAACAGCTGGGTGAATGCAGATGCTCTCACAAGGGATTGCCTCACTCTGCTCGTGGGTGTCCAAACACTTCCTTGGTTACCAGGGGTATTTTATGTCTGGATTGATTGGCTACTTTGCATTGTCAGCAAAATAATTAGTGTTGGTACAAGCAATTCCCTCTTCCCCACCTCCCACAAAGGTGGAAATACCACCCCTTTGGTCACAGAGTAGGGAAGTCTGTCTTTCATCACCCAGTGGTTTTTTTCAGATTTATTTGCCAGTCCTCTTGTGATGGACATTCAATTTACTTGGTTTTCTATACAGAAGTGGAACATTTTTTTCAAAGTGTGACATGAGAGTGGCTGGGAAACCCACTTGCTTGTGTCCTCCTGGCCACAGCATTGCAGAGAGCTGGGTAGTGGGGGATGAAGGGATCTGCTTGGCTTAAAAGCAGCTGCTTGTGGGAGATGCTTTGGTTCTGCCCAAGGATGGAGGTATTGATAAAACAAGTGTTGAGAGTGACATCTTGAGAAACATAGGAACTTTCTTCCAGTTGAAGCAGACCTAATAGCCTCCAAGATGCTAGAGGAAGAGTTTCCTAGCAGCCCAGAAAAGATTTTGTGGGGTTTCTTCAGTACCCACAGTTGCTGGACTTGGGCAGGACTAGAGGAAAAGAAAGAAAAGACCTTTCCTGTCATGCACTTTTCCTCCAAGAAAACATGGTATTTGTGGTCAAGCCACTCTACATTGTTAACCTCACATAGTGCATTTGGGTTTCTACCTAAAAGTTATTTTATCTGACAAGTAAGTATCTACAGTAGACTAAATAGGTATCTGCAGTAAAATACAAACTTCTGGATCAAAGCCCGTGGACATCTATGGTCTTGCTGTCACGAAAGGGTAGAGCACATTCACCTCACATTCACAGCTCGTGCAGGTATGTGTTGAGCTGCTGCTTGGTGTTTCTTGCATGAGACCACAGGTAGCAAATGGGAAAAAGAACCAGAGCTGTTTGCAGCCCCAGAAACTGGGGACGTGGCCCTGGATCATGACTCTACACTGAGGCTCAACTTCAGATAATTACAGGTGCAGCTGCTGATAAGCTAAGGCACATTTTCTCACTTTTTGCAGCTATTTTGGTCCTTAGAAGAAGAAGTAACTTCTTTCTCCTGCTTTAGTTTGTTTCAAAGTTACAAGCAGGAAAATAATATTTGTGGTAAAAAACCCTCCAAACCATTAAAAACCGTGGTATGGATTTTATAAATTCAGAGGCAAACTAGCTGGCTGCTTAGACAATTGTGCAATCAAGCCCCATAATAAGAATATTTAAATAAAAAGGTATAACAGTAATTTTTAACTTTGTTGGAATAGCAAACAATGGATTAATTTTGATCTCTAAAATAGACAAAACCTTTTTTTCCCCCTGTGTTTGTTAAGATAATCTGGTTAAAAGCTGGCCTATAAAATGCCTTGGGTTTCGCCCTGTCATCTCAAATACAGTCTTTACCCTGCAAGCATGTCTGCGTGTGCTTAACTTCTCACAGCCTGAGTACTGCTTTTGAGTTCAGTGGATTAATTCAGAGACCACAATGTTAGCATGCATCACTTGCAGGATTGAGGCACATGCTAACTGGAAACAATTTCATGATGGAGCACTGCAGAGTACTAAAATAAAATGTTGAGAAAGAGCCAAACTGTGTATTTTTTTTTACTGAGGCTATCAAAAAGATTGGTCCATGGACAAACAGATTTTACTTTCTCTTAAGGGTGCTTGAACAACACAATAGGCAGAAATCAACTACAATGACTTGGGAAATCCTATCTAAACAGTACAATTTTAATAGTTTTACATTGTCACTGTCAGAATTTATTTAGCATTCTTTTCTCATTATGCTATATTAGTTTCTTTAATACCCTTTATTAGTTTCATAAAATGCAGAAACATAAGTGTTCACTGAATCTTCCCCTGTCTAGACAGTGATGTGTGCATTAAAAAAAATTATAAAACACTTTCCAGCAGTTTGCCAAGAACTGCATTGGAGGAGAGAGAAATTATGTTTCTTTTTTCTTCTCTGAATAAATAGAAAGAGACTAGCTGCTTTGTGATTTTGACAGCCCAGTCTGAGAGGTCACAATATTTTTGAAGAATTAGATGAAAAAATCCTAAATGTATTTCTTTCTCCTCTTATTGCGATGAGAACTAGTGATCCACCCATTTTCTGCTGCTGTTGGACACCAGCAGTACCTCTGGTGGAGGTGTTCTCAGTGAATGTGCTGTTAGCACTGAGCATGTCTTGGAATCAGGTACTTGGACCAGGGCTACAGTCAGGCTCGGCCAGACAGCTCTGCTGCTCTATCTCAGCATCCTTCATGGATTAATCTCCTGATAAATGCACCACAGCGTTTGTGAGAAACACTGCAGCAGGCACCTGTGACATAGCTAACCTTCCTGAGGAGTTTCTCTTTGCTTTTCTGGGTACGAGAGAGTTTCCTTGAAGTCATGGAGACTGTGCACTGCCTCTCCCGGAGCACTCTGTAACCAGTCTCAGAACTATTATGTCTGACAGCAGCCACGGCTCAGGGAAATGCCCTTCCTCCACCTCATTTTCCACCTGAGCCTGCAGTAGGAGACAGAAGATCTTGAATTAGAAAATGGTGCACATAATAATTTTGTAGTTTTACTGGTACGAGGACTGAAAATGAGCACCTATCCAGAATGTTCAAGCATCACACAATCACCACATCTCAGGAGGGCTGAGATTGGAAAGGGCCTCTGGAAATGGTGCAGTCTGACCTCCATCCCAGCTTCCAGCAGGGTCAGTCACAGCAGGTTCCTGAGGGCCATGCCCAGGCAGGTTTGTGTATCTCTAAGAATGGAGATGCTACAACCTTTCTGGGCAACCTGTGCCAGTGTTTCACCACCCTCACAGTAAAATACTTTTGGTTACGTAGAAGTGGAATTTGTTATATTTCAGTTTGTGCCCATTGTTTCTTGTGCTGTCACTGGGCCCTGCTCTTCAGTCTGGATACATCTCCATGCTCCCTAACAGGTCATACATCTCTTCAATTTAGCTGTGTTTTAAAAATAGACAGATGTTTGTATTTTTAAAATTATCTGCTGAAATGGCATAATAGTAGAAAGGATGTTTTAGTGCAGTTTGCAATGAAGGTGCATGGTTTACATAATCTAGTAGAGGCTGCCTCTGACCCATATAACCAAGGTCTGGTACTAAATGAAAAATGATGTATTATCACATACCTACTGAATTTAGAGTCTGTTGTGGAGCGGGCAGTATATATCAAATCACAAACTCCATATGTTGTGTCTTCTTAGTGGTTGGACTTGGTGATCTTAGAGGTCTTTTCCAACCTTAATGATTCTATGATTCTTTCATAAGGGCTTTTACTCTATGAACCCTGAATATATTGATCACATATACAAGATATAATCTGCTGCTCCACCACATAATGTGTATTTTCATAGTATAATGAAGTAAGGATCAATGTTTTTGTGATAAGGCACCTAAAAATCAGTGTTATTTTACAGACAGGCTGTATCTTTCCAATGGACAAGGTAGATAATCTCTGGGATGGGGGGAGTTGATTAGCAAATATATTAAAATCTGTAAGGTTTGGAAGGAAAAATTTTCCTGTTGTTATCCAGTAAGTGACACTTTGTGCCAGTAGCTGGATCTTGATTCTAAATCTTTGGTAATGTAGTGCTCACAAAGAAATTAGTAGGATATGGGTGTGTGTAACAGAGCAGGACTTACACAGACCTACAGACAACAAAGTACAAATCTTGCTAATTGTTCATTCTTTTGGCACGGGTATATTGTAGACAGAGGAGGTGTTGCTGAAAATTCTAAAATGACAGTATGAGAGGCTTTTTTAGGAGGCATAAGTTTATTAGCAAGTGAATAAGTAGTGTATTTTGTTTGACACAGAGAGTAGAAGACATGGTTTATTCACCAGCTCAGTGTGTAGAAATGAAATGCAAATCATCCAGAAAGGCATCAGCCCTTGTGAAAATAATGATTTCAGACCTAAACCTTCCTGTTGTATTTCAGATCTCCATAACCTCTGCTTTGGACTCGCTCTCAAAAAATCACATGCACATTGTTGTGCAGCTGGGGGTGGAAACAATGGTGCCCTGGGGATTTTTAAGATCAAAAGATTATTTTTTATTTAACTGGACTGTAGGTAAATATTTAATACAGTTTATTTAACTGGACTGTAGTTGTAGGCAAATATCTTATATTTCTGTAAGAATCTGAAAGGAGAAAGTGCTGTGGAGCCTCCACGTGTTATTAGCTAAATCATCAAGCCAAAGGTGCAAAAGCAGTTTGCTGTGAAGGCAGGACAGCCAGCCAGAGTTAGCTACTTGTTTATTGCTAAATTAAAAAATGGATTAGTTAACCTGTGTTATAGATCAGAAGGAGAGAACTAATTGCATGTGTTTTGTTTTGACACTTCCAAAACCACTCCTAAAAAAAGAAAGGTGGATGTTGTCTTCACTGTGGTTGACTGTGGCTATTGTCCACAAACATTTTCTCAAACGGGTCTATGTAGATAAAAAGATCTCCAGAACAGGGAGCACTTTGTAGGGAAAAGCCCTTACAAAACACTTAGATTTATATTTGTTTCCTTTTTCCATGAATTTCTGCCACAATCTTTCACCTATTGTTTTTGAACCCTGACAGTTGACAAAAAAATATTTTCAACCAAAAAGTTGAATGTTATTTCTTTAAGGTATTTGCTATTTTAAAAAATGCTTAAAATAGTTCAAACGTTCACTTCTTTTTCTTTGCATTAAAAAAGTGTGATCACAGTGCCACAGGCCTGAGCTACAAAGGCATTCATGAGCTGTAGGGCTATCAAATTTGTGCTGAATATCTGTATCTGAATTTCAGTTTCAAGCCTCCCTTCAGCTATCACTTAGTGTGACTGAGATATTCACATCTAATCCTGCTTTCATCTGATCAAACATAATCTCTCTGCAGCCTTCTTAACACGGTGCCTTTTGTTAATAAAGCCTTATAGAGGTGTTCAGGAACTGGAATCTCTCTTCTTTCAATGGAAAAATCACAAACTTGCTGGCAACATTGAATTTGGCACTTAAATTAATGCAAAACTTGGTATTTATTAGCTTGAGAAACTGAAAAAATCTCTGATGCTGCTATTTCTAAAAAAAATACATAAATTTTTAAATCTATGGGAGTGTCTACACACTGTGATAATGTACAATTATATAAGCCCATATTCTCTGCAGGACTTCTTCCTGACAGCAAAGCCAATGAGATTCAAGTCTAACTGTTACTGCTAAGAATCTTACATGTGCACCTGGTTGAATAATCAAATGAAAACTTCAGTTTTGGTTATGAAGACTAAATTAATGGAAGCAACAGGTTGTTCTACCACATAATGTATGAAGAATAAGAAATTGTGTCTCCCATCTGGACGCAATCATAACTATATAATTTAGTTAAATTATCTTGTTTGTGTCATACTACTGTCTTTAAATGTTAATTCCTGACAATGTTACAGGGAACAGATCTCAGGTATTTCTGCCTATTTCTGGGAAGATAGAATTATTTGGGAAACAGTGACAGCTGAGAACTGAAATTCAGAGCTTAAGAGGCCCTTCCAACTAGTTAGATGCACAGGTAACTTGAAAGGTCACAAAAGCTGAAAGAAGCCTTTTCCTTTTCTTTGGACCTCTTTATGTTTGGGAGGCAGTTTTCTGGAACAGCCTTCATAAACATCTCATTTTCCAAGACAGGGAATTTTTCTTTATCTGGTGTCTCATGCCTGTTCTTCCTAAACGCTGAATATGTGTTTATTTAAGCTTTGAATAGGCTCATGTTTTGAGTCCAGTTCATGACAAAGTATTGAAGAGCTTGGGCTAAGAGTAGTGTACTGCATGACTGTCCCTGCTGTCAGTAAGGAGGAGACTGGGCTGTGTGTGACTGCTGCTGAGGACATCGTGCAGAGGGGATGCTCGCTGACCTCTCTATGCTCCTCCCTGTGAATATTGGAAGGATGAGGTTTCACAACCCTTTCATCACCAGAAGGTGATGGGGAACTGTGATGTGCTCCAAAGGGTTTTCATTAGGCACTGCTGGGAAACATACTCTTTTGGACAATTTGGAAGCATAGCAAAAAGGCTTCCTGTTTCCCAGGGGAGAAAGAAAGGGTGGAGAAAGTGGTGGGATGAGGAAATGTTCCTGAAAGGTGGCCTTTGTCAGCAGCTTTCACCTCTTGATTGATGCTGGGCGTTGGAGTGACTTACACAAACAGAACAAGCTGCATGGGATTGCACTTTGCCGACTTTAACCACAGCAGGGTTTGCCTTTTGCAGGTTGTGATCAGTTTTTGATCAGTGAATTGAGACAGACCACTCTTGTTGAAAAGTATGGAATGAAGAGGTAAAAATATCCCATTACAAGAACAGAATCTGCTACTCAATCAATAATATCTGGAAGTTAGTAAATTTAGGAGAACGTAAATTTGCCCTGGTAGAAAGTGTGCCTAGACCTGTTGTAACAGTTAAGCACAACAGATTAGTGGTTTAATTTACTGGCAAACGTGTAGCCCATGGGTTCTAGTTTGCTCAGCCGTGGGAAAAGCCTTGTTTGTCAGTTCTTCTTCTTGCCAGGGGAGAAGTGACGACAGCTGGAGATTTATTTGTCTGTCACACTTCCCTCCTTTGAATGAGGAAGAAGTCCAAAGGGATGATTAAATAAGCAGAATTACTCAGAGGAGATAAGTGAAAGGGCAGAGGAAACTGAGGTAGAACCTCAGAATACCAGGAGTGTAGTTTTCAGCTGAATTCAGGACTGTGAACACAACCAGTATTGGGAGGACCACCATACAGCTTTTCTCTTGTCTTTTATGCAGCCTCTCTTCCAAAATACTTAGTCAGATTCTATCATATGAAAAAAAAAAAAAAAAGGCAGCTGATTTGGTACAAAATGCAAGCAGTTAAGATGATTTTGTATCAGATTTTATCCTGTCTTCACACCTATCTGCTAAGGTATTAGAGCTATTACAGTAGTTGAAGGCTTTCTTCACAGAGTTGCATCACGGTGTGTGACTCTTGCATGGTGTTCTGTCAGCTCATTGAGCACTGCAGGTACCTGGCTGGAGTCTTCTTCCCAAGCCTTCCACAGGAAGGTTAGGATCACACAGGCAGGAAATGTGACTTTGGTGGGCAGGGAGAACTGGTATGCAAGAGGGAATAAGTAAGAACAGGCTCTTTAGAAAACCCTGAAATTAACTTCCTTTGAATCAAAGACCAAATAATTTTCCCTTTTGCTCACATTCAGTTGACTTCTCTGAATCAAAGTTTATCAGCATGTGCGTATGTACACATATATAAATACAGGTGAAAACCTAGAAAGCACCCTTGCCCTCACATTCAGCTGTCCTTTGCAGCACCTATGTGTGCTCAGCACACTGCTTGAATTCACTCATTTGTATGCTGATAAGGATGGAGTAAGGAGTTGCACAGGGCAGAAAAGACATCTGCATTGGACTTGAATAAATCTTTCAAATCCAGGCTGTGAGCTAGAGAAGTACTATCAAATTAAATGTAATATGCAGTAAATTACTGCAAATGTTCAGGGTATTACATTTAAGAGGAAGAGTGCAGCACCACTTTTTAAACAACAAACTGGGCATAATTTACAGCTAGTGCTATTTTCTGTGGCTAGACCATTATTTTTTTCTGTTCGTAGCCTGGACTGACAGAAAGTTGTGTGGGGATAGATAGCATTATTCTAAATCTGAGGAATTAAGCCTCATAGAGGGTCAGACTATATTAACTGAAGCACTAGCAACTTGTACTTGGAGTGTACTGACCTGCACCCAGTGCTACTTGTTGGTTAGGGACAGGAAGAAAACTCAGTTTTGCCTGGCTGAATGACACCCAACACACAATTTAGTACTGAATCTGAAAGAACTTACCATAACTGATTAGATGCCTTATCAAAATGCATTTAAAACCTTGCCTTTGGAAAGTCTGATTTTGCAGTTTAACATTAGGATCTAAGAACAGCCCAAACACGCTCCCCTAGCTGATATACTGATTTTGTGCCCACTGACACAGATCCCTGGAACCAGATGGTTTCTGATGTATTTGTTCGTACAACAAGTCCACAGTGGAAGGCTCCATGCTATGCTTTGGCAATGAGGGACAGAGAATCTTGTGTCGGTGATTTTACTGAGCAATCACTTGAGCAGGAGGCACAGGGATATAACCATGAAAACTGTCATTTTTACTGTTTTATACTGTGATAACAAGGGGTCACAAAAGAAGTTTGTGGTGTGGGACAAAAACACGTTCTGATATTCCAGAGGCTTAAATAGCATGCAGACTTCTGGACCACCTTGCTCTGACAAATAATGAGCTGAATAGCTAGAATAAAACACAGGAAAATCTGTTCTAAGCAAAATACTCTTGACATGTATAGATATTACGTATATACTTTTTCCCTGATCAGTTTGACAGTCATAAAGTTGTGCTAATATTACAACTATGCTAATCACAGGCCCTTCCACCTCTCTTGTACAGAACCTCCCCAGGAGTACCTGAGGGTCCCCCGCAGTGCTGATAACAGAGTGACCTTCCATACAGCCAGCACATTACGAGAGAGAGCCCAGGTGTGCCACCACAGCTGGGGCATGGGGCTCTGGTAAGCTCACTTGTGTCCATGAGGCTGTTAGGACACACATACCTTTCTTCTCACCCTCAGCTCTATCAAAGGAAACACGACATTTCAAAACAGAGCCACACAGGAGCTAGTGGATAAATGTAAAATCTCTTCTTTTGGTTAGAGCCTAACCAGTAATTTCAGCCCTGCATTCTCACTCTTTTTTTTTTTTTTTAATGTCTCTTCTGAAAGAGCTTAAGAAAGAGTCTTTAATTAACCAGTAAATAGAGTCTCTTGCCACTAAGGAGTAGACTTAGAAGTTCCCTTTAATTACTGGAACCAGATTGATTGCAAATACCAGTTTGCTCCCTGTTCAAGTGAAGAGAGGTTCTCGTAAAGTGTTACAAAAAGCTTTCATTTGCATCATCCCTCCACGCCAACCAGCGTTGCTATTACGTAAACAGAGGACTTGTTTAAATCCATATGTCCATGTAGTTCTGTTGTTTGAACTGGAAAGGCAGGTGAAATTTGATTCACATGACAGCTCAAGAAATTTAAAGTGGTATTGTCATGGCTTATTTCTTGTCATGTGACTAATGTCTCACAGTGTGCCTTGATGGTCCAACTGAACAAGTCTGAAGTTGACCAAAGACCTCGTTATATTAAATTAATTCTCTAAATCCAGGTTTATAAGTAATTTGGAGAACTTCCTTACTGACATTTTTCTAGAACTCCTACCTTGAGCTGTTTTTCCTGTCTAACAGAATTACAGGATCATTTGTATTGGTAAACACCTCTGAGATCATTGATCCCAATCTTGTCAACTAGACTGTGACATCCAGGCATTTCTTGAACACTAGTCTTCCAAGTAAGCACTGAGGGCTCCAAATGTATTGCTGTTTTCCTCCTGTGCTTAGATATATAAAATTATGTTAATTTAACTTCTCTGAAGGCCCTTCATTTTTGGAATCATCTGGTTTAAATTTTGCTTACCTGCTTAGTATGAAACGAGTCTTCTCTGCCTGACTGCATAAGGAAGTCACAAGTCATTAACAGCTTGTGTTAAACTACGTGGCGGGAATATGCAATCTGCCTACAATCATATATTTTGCTAAGGTGGGAAAAAAATGTACTGAATGCTGCAAACTAAGAATGATGATTGATCTAGGGAGATAGCTGAAGGACTTTGCCCTGTCCCAAAAATCATTTACAGTTGCTTGGAGAAAGTCCAAACTAATGTAAAATACTTCCATTTGAAACATCAGATCCCTTCCAGCAGCAGCTTCACTGGAGCTGCTTGCTCTCAATGCCAGAAGCTGTTGTTAGAACAGGTTTGACCAGTTACTGCAATTCAGAGAACTGTTTAAATAGTTATATACTAGTGTTGCAGGGTTAATATGTGTGAAAATACCCCTATTGCTTCAGTCACCACTGCAGTGTTCTAAGATGAACCTTTACCTCTGATCCAAGAGTTATTGAGCAGCATTGGTGCCCAGGTTTAGCCTAAACACTGTGTCAGCAGCAGCAGTGCCCAAATTCCCAACTCCACTAGCATGGGATTGAGAAGAACTAAGGGATTAGGAAGAAAATGTTGAACTGAAACAGCTATGGAAGAATACAATGAGATCCTGTGGCTCTTTCTACCAGGAGAATGCTCTCCTGCTCTTTCTCTCTGTTGCTTCAGGGTGTACGTAAGTCAGCTCTGCTTTTTGATGTAATTTCAAAACAGCTAGTAAATAATGAGCTGTGGAGGAGAAGGCTTTCAGCTCTTAGTAATGGGCAAATTATAGGACAAAAGGATCGAGAGGATCGATGGCTATTGATCAGGAACAATTCACAGATAGGGAAGGGAACAGAGTGGAGGCATTCAATACTAGGTCGAGAACAACACAAACAGAAAAGACCCAGGCCTGCTGGGGTTAGTGGTTGCAGTATCTCTGTCTATTATTAAATACAACAAAAGCAAACTGTAATTTGTTATTGTTGTAATACCGTACGTCAATGTATCTCACAGCATGCAGATGTTTCAACCTACGCCCAGAGCAAGATGTCCAGCATAAGAAACAAGAAAACAACAATTGTTTTCAGATGTCAGAGCGTACGAAAACAGTGGAAAGATCAAGTGGAGATACATTTTGGGGGCTCTGCTGTTATACTGCTCTGGAGGAATTACAGACATCAGGCTATCACTATTGATTCTTAAATGCATTTCCAGTTCATTTATTCCTCGTTATGGGAGAATATGATGGGAATGTTCTGTTCTCCTTATTTCTCCAAAATCTGTTCTGAATCAAATAGACTGAAAGCAGATCAGTGGATACATCAGCCTCTTATTTGGCCTACCAGCCAGGTGTTGGCAATGATGTCTGTCACTGATTTTATCTCACAGATCCCCTCAACAAGCACTTGAGATCCTAATACATTATTCCAGACTTCATATTGCAAATATTGATGTGCATTTTACCCTCAAAGGAATTATGATCGAGTTTTCACTAGAGGAACAAAAAGGCTAACAGCTGAAACTGATTTTCTTAGATAAAACAATAGCAGGAAGGTTAGTGGCTTAGTTTCTGGGCTCATAAATCTCTAGTTAGAATTGACTGAATTCTTGTCTCTCATATGTGAACTGAAAATGGACTTCCCAGTAGGGTCGTGTAAATACAGCAGAACTGCATGAGAGTTCACAAACAGTGGATATGTGAAGAAGTCACTGAAGAAAACAGGTTACTGTGCATCATCTGATCTGCAGGTTCCCACACCTGCTCCTCCTCCATGGTCAGGGTGAGCTGGTTTGAAATTGTGTGCCCTTCAGTGAAAAATGGATGAACTAGTTTTCTTTTGCCCAGTGATATTGTGAGATGAAAACACCTACAAAGGGGCAGTGTCTGTGGGAAAAATTTGATGACTACTAGCTTATGATCCAATGGCTACATGTTATGTGTCCTTCTGCACAAGATCATCCACTGGAGTACAAAGCAGAGTTCAGAAAATATTAATGCCTATGGCAGCTGTGCTCTGTTGCATTTCTGTCTCATGTGAAGTGGTCCTTCGTAGTGGTTACTGCTTCAGATACATCCTCTCTTGACTAGTGGAAAGATGAATACTTCTGGGGATAGTAACCCAGCTGACTTTAAGGATATTACAAAAACAGCAGCCACCACAACATCTGCCCTGTCTCATTTAGTATATTGGCTGCCAATGGTCTTTAAGCATGTACTCCATACAAAGGAAAGCACAAAGAATTCTTCAGCTCTTTGACTCTTTTAAAATACTGCAACTATTTCCATCTTATAAATTTGCTCTTGCTTAGTCCTATCCTAATTGTGATCAGGCTGGCTAGATAAGCTATTGGCCTTTCATCTATATAATATGTTTTTGGCTTGAGGCAAAACAAGAGTTGCCCAGTAATGTCAGAAGAACTGAACTAAAATAAACATCCACTTCTGATGTAATTTCTCCAAGGCTTTCCTTTGTGTGTAAAATATTCAATCTAGCTGAAAGCTGAGGTAACTTCTTCAGGCAGTGGCTTTTGCTTTCCTTTAGAAGAAGACTATTACAAGGATTATCAGTTGAAGGGACAAGGTGCTTATTCTGCTCTCATTTCCACCAGCCTGGATCAGGACTAATTCTATTGACTTCAAGGATTTAGTCGCTGTGAGGGAAGAATGTGGGTGAAAAGGTGCTCGTAAAGCTGCAGCCGCATTTGGATGCCGATTAGCACTGTTAAGCACCAGCAATCTGCTGTTGCCAGCCAGCGGCTTTCTAGAATTAGCGAGAGTGCTCTGAGCACAGCAACAATCAAGAGTTCACTTGCATGAGGGCAGTACTTTTAAAGAGGTATTTGATGAAATGTACACCAGAGTCATTCCCTCCATTTGTATTGCCTTTTGAAAATCCACTTCTTCTGTTCTGTTTTGTTTATATGTTTCTCAAGCATTGATCTTTACAGTGGAGTTTAACATTTCACTTCCTATCTTACTTCCATCCTGTCAAATAAAGTTTCAAATAACTGGAACCACTTGTCTTTCATGATCAAAGTGATAGAGAGACTTGTGTTCTCAAGCTTTCTTGGCAACATGTCAAGAACAAGCCCTTCTTGTGTGTAATATAAAATAATTTGGTTTGTCGCACAGATATATTTGTTTGAAGAAATGGTAACTGCATAGGTTTTAGGAAGATCATGAGAAATATAATTTAAGAACTACAAGTAAAACTAAAATCACACATAGAGGGACTTAATTTTGCCATAGGGAAACAACAGATTCATGGATGGTAAGGTCAGATAGGACCTTATGATCTCTAATTTGACTGGCTGTATAATTTAGGCTACTGAATGTTGTTTAGTATCTCTTGCAGTGGGAATTACTTGTGCCCTTCATAAGCTTTCACAGCTAGTGATATTGCTTAGTAATTTATTTAAAATCAATTGCAATAATATAAAATGCAGAGTAAATTTACTAGTTATTTTCCTGATTTCATATGCTGTGGGGTCAGTGACCTGCAAAACCTTTATGATCCCTGTGTTGTGAGAAGAACTCAAGGGCTGAAGTCATGGTGCCCTCTGAGTCTCAAGAAAATCTACAGGTCAGTAACCTTTTATTTCTGACCTTTTAACTGGCTCTAGTGGGCCATGAAGACCTAAATGCCAGCTCTTTCAGATTCCTGGGAAGCTTCAAGCCTCTTGAATCTAATTCTCTCTGAGAGTTTTGCTCTCATATATTCAGGTCACTGATACTGCAAAAGCAACTTGCAACCATGTGCAAGGGGGAAGGTTTGGGGCATCCAGAGTTGGGTAGCAAGTGCTGCGCAGTGAACTCCAGGCAGCCGTGCAGCTCGGGAACCACTCCGCTGCCTGAGTAACTCCTTGCTTGGCTCCCCTAACCAGGCCTCTCCAGGGAGAACAGGGATGCAGATTCCTCATGTGTTTTGTCTGGATGAGGCCAGTCAATCTCCTGGTCTCAGAGTAGCTTCTCTCCCACTCTGCTTTGTTCTCCATTATAAACTCCACTACTTCTGTTTTAGTCATTCTATCTTTTCCTTTCTTTCTAAGAATGGCTTCTCTAACTATGCTAAAACCAATCGTCTATTCTCCTAACTTTTCTATTAATTTCTATTTTGCAGGCTTCCAAATGTTATAAATTGTCTCAGGGCTGTTTTGAAGACAACTTCAAGATATGTTGACTTTGAGGGAATGAGGGTGAAACTCTTATTTTGTTCAACACCACCAACATGCAGCCATTCTACTGGTGGGGAGAAAGGCCACATAAAAGAATGAACATAATATCCTTTTTATGGACAAAAATATCAAGGAAGAACCTTTTTTTTTTCATTTTCATTTTCTTTTTTTTTTCCTTTTCTTACTTTCTGCCCACCTGAAAATCATTTTGAAATCAAAGAGGACCCATGTTTTAGGATCTCTTCCACTCCACCTAGAAGAATGAAAATCAGGGGTTATTGCAAAGGCTGAAACCAGGAGCTGACCTCTTTGAGACTTGTGTCTTGTTCACTTTTTGAACACATGCATGCAGATGCACATACAAATACATCCATGCTGAATGGGGAAATACTGTCATGCAGGTCATATTTTTTATTCTGCTTTTCCTTCACTATCAGCTGCAGAAACCATTGTCATACTGCAGGGTAATGGTATCCTTCCTGTCTCAGAGAGAAAGGAAACCCCATGGAAATGGCAGCATCAGTCTACACTGATTGCTCCTGGTGTCTTCCCAAGCAAAAGTATGAAGGAGTTTGAAAGTATAGGGCCTTTTCAGAGACCTCCATCAAAACCCAGTTCTATCAGGCACTGAGGCTGAAAGCTTGCTGGTGTTGCAGCTGAAGAATGCTCTGCAGAGCACAGAGGGCCAATGCACTTGTGTGCACTCAGGTGGAGCACAGGTACTTTGTAAGTGCCTGCAGAAGCATTGGTGTAGAAGGAATAGCATTCCAGAGTTATGGCTGTAATTTCAGAGCAGATCAGCTGCTGACCTACACTCCTTTGTTGGCTGTTCTGTAAGGCCTCCTTCTCTTTCAATATGAATATGTGAGACTGCTGTCACTCCTGTATCCGTTAAGCTTTCCTTAAAACTTAGAAGTTGAATCCTATTGTGATTTAAAAATTGGCTTCCCCTTCATCTTTGTACTTTGAGATAGTTGGAACATGTATTGAGCTGAGTTGTGGAAGATTAGGAGAAGTTATTTTTGCCATTTAAAGAGACTGTGGGATGTCTGTCATGGGATGTTTTTCAGAACAGGTTAGACAAACATCTGTCAGGAATGGTTTAGGTGAGCTCAGCTTGCCTTGGGGCAGGGAGACAGATGAGGTGACCCCTTCCAGCCCCTCCCAGCCCTATTTTGTACAATCCTCTGCTCCTTTATTGGAATGCATTCAGTGTCCAGTTTGTGCAGAACAATTCACATGCTCAGTGTGGCAGAAGAGCCTGAATTCCCTGAGTACTGGTCAGCCCTGTGGGTCTGGGTGCAGTGTGGGTCTCGGTGCTCAGTGCTGCTCTGGCAGGAGGTACATCCAGTGTGGTTACTGCCTTCAGCACAGTCATTCCTTGTGGCTCGTAAGGAAAAAGGCAGTCAGCTTCACTAGAGCTGTCAGGAGCCTGGGGTCCAAATGACTATTCCACATCCTGCAAAACTGCCTGCTGTGGCTATCTGGGGACTTGCTAGTCACAAGGCTCAAGCAGACCAAGTTTCTACAGTTGCAGTTCTGGGTTGTGGGTCACTGGAGAATGTCATAACAGTAATTAATTGATCTACTCAAGTTTGGCTATCTGGACCACTGAAAACCAGTTAATTCCTAGGGCATGTTTCAGGGCCAAGGGATCCTAAAACATCTATGGCCCTTTTGTGATGCTCTAAATGCCTGAAGGAGTCTCAGCTATGACAGCTCAGCCCTGTGTTTCCTTCCTGTTCTGAACTGTGGCATGCTGGAACAGGCTGGTGTGGGCAGCAGTCTGTCCAGGCTTATGGTTGCAGTTCTTGGGCCTGCTCCAGGACTGAAGCATGACTGAAGCAGATGACACTTGCCATCTTTATACACCACCTCCTTATGGGTACAGAGAGCATGACATTTAATTTCATCGAGGAACAAATCTGGTTTGTTTTCAATGTTTTATCAAGGACTGGATCTTCTTTGGAATACTCTTGAAATAATCTGGATCTCTTCAAGAGAGCCACACAACTGTCAAAGTAGGATAATCTCGAGGTACCATTTGGTTTTGAGTTCTAATACACTGTGATTTTTTTAAATGGAGATAGGTATATCTTGTACTGGCCCAGCCTGCTGTTCATGCAGATAGAGCCTAAACCAGAGCATCCTGAGATATACCACAACTTTTCTGCGGACTTTGGTGGAATGCCAGGAACATTGCTGCCTGAGACAAACTGCTGCTACATAGGAAAAAGCCAGGGCTTGAACTTCAAGGACTTGCATACACAGTCAAGGAGACTTTATTTGCATGACAAGTTCAGTGGTATCAGGAAAATGTAAGGATAAACTTCTGCCTATCTTATTTATAAGAGAAAATTCTTAGAAAGGTAGAGTTGGAAATTTTTTCTGTAATGAGAAACGTTATTGTAAAATTCTGATTTATTGAAAAGGAATCTTTCTTGAGAAACATAGCAACTCTGTTGAAGACAGCTAGCAAAGTCTTCTCACAGAGGATTGGAACTTGGAGTGGGTGCCAGAGAAAAGGGAGAGGAAGAAATGGAGGAGCATATACATCTGACTCTGCTGGATCAGATCAAAAATCCTATTTTTTGTCAGGCTGGATCTAGATATCTGTGGAAAGAAGCTAAGAACATGGAATATATACGGTGAGCCTTCTTTGCATAGTCCCCATTGAGAGGCAGTGGGAAGAGAGAGAAGATGAGCACATTCAAGTCAGACAGCAGCCCAGGGGTAGGGGCTCTCACCATCAGGTCCTGAGCCTGGCCTCAGATCAGGTATAACAAAAGCAAGTGAGTGCCATGAAGAGTGTCACTGACAGTGTATACATGCACCTTTAGCTTTTCAACAAACATTCATTCTGATTTAAAAAGAAAACATTTTCCAAAACTGTTCATTTCCCCAGGATGTAGAATTTGCATGCTGTGGCCAGTTCTGGGCTTGTTCCACCACAACTCTCATCTGTGATCATGATGGAGCCAGAAGTCTCTTTCCCACTCTGGTGGCAGGCAGCTTTGTACGGGAGTGCTGTCTCAATCAACTCCTTTGCTCTTCCCATCAGATCATCAGATAAGTTTCTTCCTCATGCTCTTGGGTGTGGTGGTATTATATCAAAGAAGACCATTTGCACCTTTGATACAAAGGCAGTGCAGAAGTGTGATCTACCTGGGTCAGAGAACACTACCTATTAATAAGGAGTAAATATTAAGAGCAACATACTCTGTATATACTATATATACTGAATACTGTAATGGGAAAGGTTGCAGTCGAAGATATCTTTGATGTGTTTGTGTACGTTTGTCTTCTTGATAAAATACTTTTGCTACCCCGAAGGCTTCTTCCTTGCTGCGGAAATGTAATACTCAGGCTTAACAGAAAGTGACAGGCAGTGTCATGATGAAAATACATCATCAATACAAGAAAAGCCGTAAGAAATCCATGTTCTTGCATTAGAGGTCTTACGTGTGATGTACATGTTCACATTGCATGGATGACTTGTCAGAGCAATGCAGGCCTAGAGAAGGCAGAGGGGCAGAGCAGAGGTCATAACAAGTTGGACAGAGCTGCTGCTTGGGTTTGGTGCTTTGGTGGTTTAGCATGACAAGGTTAGGAATTTAATACCAAGTTAAGTCCCTCAAACTATGTTTGCCACATTAGGTCCAAATGAGACTGGGAAAAGAATATGCATGGAAGGAGGTAATGTGGGGTAGGAGAAGAGGAAATTACTTGCTAAGGTCTCTGAGCCATGGTTCCTGCCTGCTCTGGCTGCACTGGCTAAGGAGATTACTGTTCCTGCCTTTCCAGACACCCTCTTGCCAAAGGGTACCACGTTGCACAGTGCCGCCCACTAATTTAAACTACTATTGAACCACCTGGGTTCAACTTGTTGGACAATCTTTTCTGTGATTTTCTGCCTCTTGAAAAGGTATAAAATTTGAGTGAGGGCTCTCAGAGAATGGAGGTTTTAATCCATCTCAGCCATTGCCATTGAAACCAGCATGAAATGCAAAAAAAAGCCTAACACCCTGAAGCTATCAAAAAAATTAAAGCTTCCTGTTTTCTAATGAAAAAAACCATAAACAGAATAGCATAATTTTCCTCATAGCATTGAGTAATCACCATTGGCACCCAGGAGGTCTACACACTTCTGAACAGTTTTATTCTGCATGAGTAAACTTGAGAAATTCCAAGCCAAATTACTGACAGACTCTCCCGCAAGATTACACTGTAGAGTCAGCAGAAGTGACTTTGAATGACCAATTATTTCTGTAGTTTTGGTGAAAAAACACTATTTTACAAAGCCTGCCCTTCTTCCAAATTGCCTAGTTTAGTTTAATGTAACTCTGAAAATTTACTTTTAGTGACAAAGGAAGTAGCTTGTTATTACTGGTGGATTGCAGGAGTGCAATGACTAATCCTTTAGTCAGTTATTTCCCTGCACATTCTTTAAACCTGTAGCGATTTCACATTATGTAATTCTTACTAAGACAAATGTGTCTGAGAGATAAGCCTTGGGGAAGAAGGTAAAGTTGCAGAACAATTTTGAATGAACAGACTAACCCATAAACATTGCCTCTTATTTACTCACGGGTTTTCTGATTTGTATATTGCAACTTACGCATTAGATCCCACTTACACATTAGATCCCATATTCTGAAGACATGAAGAATGAAAGAAATGAAAACATCATTTGTTTCATTTGCTTGTGAGTTACGTACTTTTAAGTGAATTCTGCTGTTTAGTGAAACCAGGTTTCTTTGACAGATTGCTCTGCTACTGTATTTGATTCAATTTCCTATTGAATAGCACCAAGTGAAATCTGTTATGGTTTAAGTTGTAGTATGACTTTCTCGAGTACTGTCCTCATATCAATCATCTTGAGCCTGATTTTTTTTTCCAGCTAGATGTTTAAAAATAAAGTGAATCCTAGACCAATATTTATACAGGCCAAACCCAGGCAAGTGCCCTTCTGACCTCCACAGGCAGCAAGAGAAAATGGAAACTAATAATTAAAACAATTCCAGCATAGGGATCCAACTTTTTTTGCGTATAGTAGAGGTACCCTGCTTGCTCCCAGTGAAAACTTAATGAATCATCTGATGACAATTGCCTCATTTTAACTGAGGTCCTGAGGTCATCCTACGTTTCAAAGAAAAACCTATGTCTGGAGGAACTTGTAAATTGCTGGACTTTTTGCTTGTTCTCTTCCAACTTGTTTGTGCATCATTTGGGAGAAAGTTCAGATAACTTTTTACTTGTAGGAAGCAGCAGGAAACTATCTCCATTTCTGAGAACCCAGCCTGCTAATAAGGCTTGTTTTCTCTCAGCTCCAGGGGCGCAGGAGGGGGTGATAATATGAGGTTTGTCTTGGCTTATGTCTGGCTTTGTTCCCACTGAGAAATGGATAGGAAGGAGCTGTGAGGTGAGTGTAGTGGAGTCACCCTTGCAGATTTCCTTGCAGTGCAGGATGAGAACAAAACTAGAAGGAGACTCATAAATACGTAGTTGCCACACTACACAGTGAGAAAATGTCAATCAAAATTGCAGAGTTAAGAGTAGGATATTTTTCTGAGCTCAGGTGAACTGTAATTGCTGCAGTTCACCAGGATAATCCTGGGAAGAAACAGCCCACAACCCACATGATTCCTCTCTGCTTGTCCTCTGATTTTTGGTGACTCAAAGTATGCCCAGACTGGGCTTTCCTCTCTCCTGGGCTATGTAAGAAGTGCTGCAGAATGTTCTCGTGCTCATATTAGTAGATATCTGGCTTCCCTGAGAGAAAGAAATCTCTCTTTAAATAGGTATACAAAGGCAGAGGGCACTAGAGGTAGGGTTTTCTCATATGCAAAGTCAATATTGTTGCAGTTGGGCTAGTCATTTGACATTTAATTTAACAGTATTTATGCTTCCAAAATTTGCCCCAAAGTAAGTTCACAAGCTTACTGAAGCAAATGATTAAATATCTCTTGCTATTTGGTGGCAATCACATTGACGATCTTATTTTTTTCTTGTGGTAGAACATTTTGTTTATGATTTCCAAGTATCTTAAAAGGATAAGGCAGAACAAAAGAGCTTTAGTGTTTGGGTTGTTGGTTTGTTTGGGGTTTTTTAATGCATTTTGCTCCCTGTTTTTCCTCAATCTTTTCCCATGATGGACTTTGCAATTTTTTGTCTATGGAACATTGTAAAGCTACTACTGCCATATTTTCAAATGTTTCCTACAATGACTTTTCTCCTCAGCAGTCATTACCTACAGCCATGTTTTTTTCTTTAGTCTTTCCATAACCATGTATTTTTATTTTACTATATCTTGCCTGTTCATTGTTGGTATAATGATTGCTTACTTTGGAAAGGACTGCTGGCTATCTTGTATTTAGAATGAGTTAATATAAAACTTACGTTCCACAGTTCCTTTGTTCCTCTTCTGGCCATATCTCTTCATTGTCATGTTTGTTTCTTGAGTATTTGTTTTATCCACATGGTTGCTTTCCCTGAAAATTTCTTGGAAAAACTTGTTCTGTCTATTCCTGCAGTTTTATCATTTAAATGTGAGTACCTTCCTTTCTTGTATTGATCTAGTAAATGCCTTGTATCTTGAGATACTCTTTTTCTTATTTGTGCCGTTTGTGTACAAGCAGGTAGACTCATTCATTAATCCATAATAATCTTGGTTCTGCAAAGAGCTCATTGAGAGCTAAAGGCTGATAACAATTGTGCTCTCACATTTATATCACTGTGCTATCTCAGCTCCTTTTGATGTATAACAGATCTGGTGAAATGTCCCCATCAATTCCTGCCACAATACAGGAGTCTTACTGGGCATTTTTTACACTGTGAATGGTGGGGTTTTATTGTTGTTCTGGTTTTTGGGTTGGTTTTTCAGAGCAGCTTTCTTGTACTTATATATTACCCACCAGTAAACATGTGATTCAGCAGGATTATGGATTCTGCAAGCGAAAGAAGGGTAAGTTTATCCTAATGATAATTTTGTTCTCTTTTTCTGATATACAAGTCTTTTACTTATATAAGTTCTGTGATGCATGAGTTGTGTGCACAGAAGAACACTAAATCTTTGAGAGTTATTCAGTTTAAAATGCTATTCTATTTAATTCTGTTCCATCCTTGGCTTTTTTGTCCCACCATCTTTTGTATCACACAACTTTTGGTCAAAACAGAATCTAAAGAAGATCAAACTGGTTTTAATTACTGGATAACATCTGGGCTCCATTAGAATCTACAGGAATTTTCCCACTGATTCCCTGGAATTAACTGTGCTACCCACTCAATGGTAATGTAGCTGATCAAAATATAACTGTTCTCATATATAATTTCTGCCTAAAGGATGAAAAAATCAATTTTATTCTCTTTCTACATATTTTGCTTCCTCCAGTAATCAGATCAAGAGATCACAGTACTTAGGAAACAATACTAATTAATGTGGACTCTGCAATCCCCATGGTCTCTTGCTGGCCCATGTTCATAACTTGCATCATTTGCTCTTCTAGAGAACATGAAGCTACCTGGAAACAACCAGAGTACCCAGCCCATGACTAGAAGAATGAATGGACGTGGTCAAACAGAGGCAGTACATAATGTGGTTGCACTGAAGTTGAACAGTTTGTGCCTTTCAACTCATTTTTCTTCAGCAGTGGATGGGGCTGAGGGAAAGCTGGGGCAGAGGCACTTTGATGTGATGCAAATTTCTGTGTGGTAGCTCCAGGTAGGGACACTGGGTTACCTGAATCTGCTATTGGTATTGCACATGCTCTGCACAGTTTGTTAATGCAAGCATAGTAAATTTGATGTGTTTAGGAGGTGGGAATTCTGTATATACCCAAATGCACTGCACAAAACATCTGCCAGAGTCCCAATGCATTCTGGATGTACTGCAGAGTCTTATGTGTATAAACTCCATGTTCAAATGGACTTTCATGTGGCACTTTGGGTGATGGGCTGAGAATTGTGTAGTGGTTCTGGTCAGAGGCACTGTACCTGTTTTTCAACCTGGTTTAGGTGGCCACTAGCTGATTCTGAATTAATCTGTGAAAGCACCTAAGTGGGTTTTGTCATGTTGGTACAATTTCTTTGTGTAGAACACCACTGATGTATCATCTGGGTGTGACTTTGGAGTACAGTTTGAAAGTAGGTGTAAAAGCTCTTCGTCTCAAAAAGTCAGTGTTCAAACTATGTGCTTGGCAAAGTTACTCTGGAGAAGCTGTATAATCTCCCGTCTTACCAAACAGATTTCCTAAGAACTGATCTGATCTAAGGCCTCTCACGGCAGTTAATTGATTATTCTGTGATATCCTACATGTTTGTGTAGCTGTGCTGGCTCATGTTATGGATATGGGAGGATTGATAACCAGCAGGAGGACAGATAAGAAAAATCTTTTCCATCTCAGGATGTCATTCCATGTTTTCTTCAACAACAAAGTCAGCTTGAGAAATCTCTCTTCCTCCTCAGCTCTTCATCCAGTCATTCTTTCCCACCCTCCTCTGCAGCCACCACCCTTCCAGTGGTGGTGATAGAAGTGCTCATGGAACATGCTGCAAACCAGGTTGCAGACAGGAGTGCAAAGCGTTACTGAGGGCACACGAGGCTGTGGCATAGCAAAGAATAGGCAGCTCCTGGGAGGGGGGACCTGGAGCTTATAAACCATCTTTGCCAAGTAGAAAATGTGTTGTGAGCTGCATCCTTCAACATTGCTAATATAGCCATTCTCACATGTACATGACTGCATGAGCCATGGAAGCAGTTGCCCAAGAAGTGCACAGTACACAAGAGAGATATTTTGAATGGACCGCAGAAAAAAAGCAAGATGCATATGGCCTTGGAGAATGTGGCAAGGCAGAACATTGGTTAGTATATCTGGTTGCTTGGCATGGCCAGGACTTGGGATTTATGGGGGGGGGGGGGAAAAAGGAGGACCCGTGAGTAACTTGATTAATTAGAAAGCCATTTTTGGTGTCTTGGCTATACATAGGCACGAGGATTGAAAGAAGTCACTGAATTGGCATGATAGGAGGGATAAGAGAGCTGTAGTGGTCAATCAGGCAGCATTGATCAGTACATATATGACTTGCTGTGAAACAGGTGCTGTACTGAAAACCATCATGATCCTGAAGTATTTGTCCGGTAAGAAGCAAGATCCAATGCAGATGTGGTGGGTTACAGAAAGCCTCAAAGATGAAAAGTTTAAAGAGAACTGTGCACTGATGGCTATCCCAGTAAAACAGTATTTACCCTAATGCATTCACTCTAAGTACCTCCTCTTCAGAGTTCATATGCAAACCTCTGAGGTATGTGTTGCTTGCCTCTCAGCTCTTAGAGGTGTGTTGGGCAATAGGCTCTCCAGCTTACAGTTTGGCAGGTAATCTTTTCTCATGGGTACCTGAGCTATTTTTAGATAAAGCAGCTGGCACCTTTCTGAAGGTCTGATAACGGCTTAGGATGCTGGTCTCAAGCATGTGTATTCGTTTTTTCTTCAAGGCAAGCAAAACTGTCAGGGATCAACAGGGAGATTTATGAGCCTTGCTGGAAGCAGTGGGTTTTCCTGGCATTGTATTCAGCAGGAACAGTGGGTGTAGGAAGGGACATGCTCCCTGCTTACATGAGCCCTGTGGGGAAAACGTTTGCAGATAGTGACTATGGGAACCAGTCCTTTAATTCTTGCTTGGCAATAAAATATTAAATAACCCCTCTGGAATGTGCCTGCGGACTGTTCCTGGGGATTTAGAAGTGCGGAAGATGATAACAGGAAATAAAAGAAGCCACCTCGTTTTGGCAAGGCAGCATGAATTAACCTTTGTGAAGATGAAAGGGTTTCCCCACATGCTCTATTGGAAGTTTTGAACCAAGACTATTTGTCAACAGCTGGAAAAAGGGCTCACTCCCCAATGTCACCAAATGGTCTTTCTTCACTGTAAGCAATTCTCCCAAAGGAAGAGTAAACTTTTAGTTGAGCTTAAAGCCTCTCCTTTCTAATTTCAGGCATTTTGTTTGTAAACAAAATATCTGGTAGGACTTTACTGGATTGCTAATGACACTATTTTGGTGACAGTAAACAAAATGTCTGGTAAGACTTTACTGGATTGCTAATGACACTAATTTGGTGACAGTGATCCTGGGCAGGAGATCAGGATTTGTTTGATGCTGTACAGAAACAGAATGAAAATACAGCTTCTGTCCCCAAAAAGCTTGTGCACTCTGGATGTTAGAGAGATAGCAGAGTATTTAGAGAGAGATAGCATGTAGATGTTAGCATGTTAGAGAGATAGCATGTAGATGAGCAAATGAGCACAGTGTCTTGTGGAAGCACACTCAGAATGACAGGGGACTTGGCCCCCCTGCATCCCAACCCCCAGGCTCAGACTCTTGTTTGCATCCTGACAAGGAAGACTTCTCCAAAGACATTGAGGAAGGAGCTCTGTGGCTCTGCTTGGTGCACCTTCCAAGGAGGAGGGCACCAGAGTAGAGCCAGGAGGTGGCAGCTGTAAGGGTGCAGTCAGGTTTTAAGCATGCTATACAAAGGTAACATCACAGGAAAGGGAGGCTGGCACCCATTCTGTTCTTCAGGATCCAATCCCACTTTCCATGCAAACAACTGGCAAAACTCCTGGTGAGCTGAATGGGACCTGTCAGGATCAGCAGAGGCCGGGGAGCCAGATGCCATCCTTGACACGCCATTTGCTGGATCTGCCAGGCATCTGATAAGCAGCATGTCACACTGGCTTCCTGAGAGGCATCAGCTGCCAGGCTTGTTGGTGCACACCTTGTTCTCTGAATTCCTGGATTCGTGGGTGGTCTGGCCTATTGCCATATGCATACCAGCTAGTGCCTGGGTGGCTCCACACCAGCTGTGGTGCACGCAGACTGCTCCTTGGCAAATATCAATGTGCAGCTGAGGCTGGGGCTGTAGGACGATAGTGTGGAGGGATATTGAAGATGCTGTAGGGAGTAGAGGAGAGAGAGGGATAGCTGGGACAATCACTGCAGGAGACTGGGAACATGGGGAAGAACTGAGGGGGTTTGTTGTGGTCTAGCCAGGGAAGTTGTGCGAGCCTGGAATCCTGCAGCGGCAACGTAGGTGAGGTAGATTAACTGCAGCCTGAGTGTGACCTATATTTGAGATCTGTGGCATTGTGTAAGAAAATTCAGTAAAGCAAGGACATTGCAACAAAGCAGGACGGGACATAACCAATGTGTAGAAAAAGGTGGGGAGGTGGTGATGAAGGATATGAGAACACTGTGGTGTGTAGGAGGTATGGTGGGAAAAGCATGTCTTATGGAAACAATCTCATGTTGGGAAATAATGCCCTTTGTGGCCTACTGTTTATCCTGAATTGTGGAATTCTTCAAGCACTGCCCATACAGACTGTATCCAGCCTTGCACTGGATGTTGCTTTTAAAATAAAACAGGGTTTCTTCCCTTATTCTGAAATAACAGTATGCAGACTAATAGCCTTGGAACAAGCCACAGGCTTTCAGAGATTGGATGAAGCAAGCCAGTCAGAACTAATCCAATTATAATTTAATTTTTAAAGATTTGTTCTAATTTACCATGTGGTGTAAATTACAGTACATTTACAGCTCTATGCTTTTCACTTGTCTTTTATGAGAAGTGCTGCATTACCATGATGGCAGCTGGAAGTACCAGGACACTTGAAAGGAGACAGCCTGTCCTTACAGATTTTCAGTTGCAGATTTCTAGGCATACATCTCTGAAAAGATCAATGCTAGATTATTATTTTTTAATATTTTAAAATTTTAATTCTATTAGTATTTTGAGGAAGAGTGGCTTGAAAGACTGAGTTGCTTCTTCAGCTGAGAAATGGAACAGTGACTAGAAGATCACAGAGTGATAGTTTCCTGATATAACTGCCATGCCTGTGACTGTGGTGTCTAAGTGACACATAGTGCAACAGCAGGGCAAGGAATTTGAATGTATTATCAGTGCTTTTGCAACTGGTTATGCCTTTGTTTACTGCTGACTTTGATCAGAATTTTGCTCCAGAGAGCAAAACTTAAGAGACATCAGTATATAAACCTAAGGAATTTTTTTGTTTTTTTTTTTTTTTTTTTACAAAGAAGCATCAGTGCTGGTTAAGACTGAAAGTCTTGCGAAGAAGGCTGAGAACAGGGTCTGGCTCAAGTGTGTATTTGATTCTGAACAGACCCCAAATGAGGATTGTTTTCTCAGAACCTTTGTGAGTGACTCTAAACTACTGTTCACTCTCTTTGAGCCTCAGTTTCCTGCCTCAGCCTCAAATTCCTGCCTTTGTGTATGTCCTGGCAGGATGACCCTACTGGGGGCTGTGAGGTTCTTTACTATGCTGCCGGCAGCCATAAAACATATGGTTCCCTTGGATTGTTTTTATTAATTAGGGTAAATTAAGAAAAGAAGCTGAGGATGAAGCCTTACTATCTTGGAAGCCCTTTTCCTCAGCAAAGAAAACCATCTGATTCCAAGCCCTAGGCATGACTAAAATTCTTTACTACCTTTGACTTTGACACAGTTAAAACAGCAAAAACTTGTCTCAGTCATTTTCATTTTACTCCAGGTAATCATATAGTTTTAATTCCCCTCCTTGCATCTTCATGCTGTAATATGACCTGTGGGCTTCAAGCACATACCATTAAGTGCCCAGGTGAGAAAAAAATGCTGTGATTGACTTTTTGCAGACACTTAACTTGCAAGGGGATGTTTATGTAAGATACAGCAGGGACCTGTTTTCCCAGCTAAGAATTGTACTTTGAAAACAAAGATATCAAACTTCAGCTGGTCACCTGTCATAGCAAGAATTTTACCCTTTTATACCGCCCAGACTCATTGGTAAACCTACGTAACCCTGAAATGTAACTTTTAAGTGTGATTTATGGTTATGATTAGATTTGTGGTATCAAGTTGCTCTTGTAAACCCCCTTGTTTTCCTAGGAAGGTGGAGTTATAAATATCCTGGGAACAGGAGAACTGGGATGATATTGCCCAGTTTATTCTAAAAGCTTTTTCATTTGAAAGCAAATTAGAAGAAATAACACCAAAAAAAACCCCCACAAATAAACTCTGAAATGAAAAAAAGACCAATCCAACAACTATCACATAATAAAATTGCATGTAATGTTTTATTATCTACTGGCATTAAAAAATCCCAAACAAAAAACCAAACAAAAAACCCCGAAAAAAGTAGTTGAGAACAAAACAGCCTGTAGGAGATAGAAAAACAAGGCATAGATTCAAACTCTTAACTGTGAGGACAAAAACATGTTCAGAGTGACTGTCAGCTTCCCCAGGTGTAAAATGCAAAGGCTCTAAACTGTAACATCGCTGGGAAATCAGACAGATCTTTTTCCCCTTCCCTCACTCACAGGGGGCATTGTGACAAAATGAGAATTACTGCAAATATTTTGGAAAATAAATTTATCAGTGCCTCAGACTGTACCTTGCAGCTGCCAAAGGTCTGGATTGTATTCAGGAGATTCTAGAAAGTCATGCAAAACAAACATGAAAAAGAAAAACAAATGTTTTTCTAAACCCTCGTAGTGGTGTTTTCATTTCAGGGCTGCATTTCACTCTACCCTGGGTTAGCAGTTTGCAACTGAGTGTGCACACATGTGTTTAACAACTCATGAAGGCCTTTACTGATAGAAAAGTGTCAGTAAGTGATCCTAGTCTGGATATGAGAGATTACTGCTTGCAGCACAGCAAGAAAAAAATATTTCCTTTCCTTCAGCCTGGATCCTGTACATAGGTCGTGCTCTTCCCATCAAGCTTGCAGGATGCGACTTCCTCTCTCACAACCAATATTCCCCTTCTGAATTCCCATGCTTATGAGGCAGTTGGAAGTATATCATGATGATATAATTTTTCTGCTCATCTGCAGGCTCAGGGGGATTTTCCATGCAGGAGAGCACTGTGCAGGCATTGCACAGCATGGGCCATCTACCAAGATAATTTGTGGAATTCAGGTGTATCTTGCTTCTGTAGGGGAGAGAGACGAAGGGCAGCCTTTGACTGGGGAAGAAGGGCCATTCTTGGGGACAGAAGCCTCTCCATGTGGGCTGGGGAGGGTGGACAGGCTCTCAGCAGGGAGGCTGGGCAGGTCTTCAAGAGTGCTCTTGCAGAGATGTACCTTGACAGCAGCCATGCCACAGTAAATCTGCATCTCCATACACCAGGAGAAATTGGGAGTTCAGTCAGGGTTCAGTCAGTGAGCCGGGGCTGGCTCTCCTGGTGTTTTCAGCAGGACTTTTGAAGTGTTTGACTCTGAAGTACTGTAATCACAGGAAGAGGAGGAAAGGAAAACTCACCTCGGGAGAACTGGTCAGTGGGAAGAGCTGGCCGTGCAGAAGTAAATAAAAATATTTTAATTGCCTGTGAGAATACTAAATGGAAAAGTGGGAGGTAGAGCTGGCAGTTTCCTCATCATTGAAACTGCTGAAATGTCCATAGGAAGTCAAAATAGCAAGACTGGATGCTGGTGTCCTGCACCATTTTATGTTTATCTCACGAGTAACTTTTTGATGAACAGCAGGCTCATGTGCACTCCACAAATATGCAGTCTAAGCACTGAAGTTGCTGTTCTGTCTGGTTCTTTTGTCATTGCACTGAGAACACTGAAGAAACAGCCTGAGGGCTTGAAAAGATCAGTTTCAGTGTCTTCACTCAAATATGTCACTTTTTTTTTCTTTTTTTGAGAGAGAGAGAAACAGAGGTGATGTACCTGAATCTGACCAAAGTTCCATGGTTACATTAAAAAGTAAGACAAAAAGCAAAAAAATGTTTTGAAAATCCATCAGTGCAGTCCAGAATGGTGAGCCACTTTCATTAACGTGAACTATTTAAGGATTTTCTTTGTGCTGAGCAGAATGAGATGGATTCAAAAACGAAGCAGAATAATGCTCCTCCCCAGCTCTATGATTTCTCTATCAGGGCCAAAGGTTCGAATGTATTACATGAAGGAATAGCTTTTATCTCATACAGAGGCCCTATTGTGCTTCAGGAGTTTTGGAGTCATTTAAATTTTTACTTCTTCTTGCTTGAGTAGGCATTCTCTGATGGCTGACTACCGGTCTGCAGTCTCATCAGATTGGGCCAGAACTGCTCCTCCGACACTGATAGGTACTTGGGTTTTGCCCTAAATCAGGCGCTGAGAAACCATAAGCTTGCCTAAAAGGTTATCAGATCTAGTGCACTTTTACTGGGATGAGGAGGAAATACAGCGGTGGTAAACAAATATAAGAACCTATTGTGACTGCGGCTTAGAATCACCAGGAGACCAATTAACACCTTTTTGTTAGGATTAACTACTATGATGTTTTCAGCAAGAGCCTTAAATTGGTACTTTCTTGTAGTTCAAAGTGTGACTACATTGCAGTTACAAGGCAAGTGGAGATCAAAGCTCCCAGAACAAATAATTACACGAAGGTAAATTCCATCTGATGTAGGAAGCAGCAGAAGCCTCCAAAGAGCAGCAAACAGCCCGGCCGGGAGCAGCCCGTCGGGGTGAGCCGCACAAAAGCGGCTTTCAGAGGGGGAAAGGCTCTCGGGCTGGGCTGGCAGGGGGTGGAGCCGCCCCTCTGAAGGCACGCCGGTTTTCGGGGATGCTCTGCTGTGCCCGCAGCTCCACCGTGAAGCGTTTTCTTTTCTGAGCTCCATCACTCAGCTGAACCGGTGCTGCTGTACAGCATGGAAATCCCGTGTGAGGTCTGCGTGCTCGACCGGGAATTTTAAACGTAGTTAAGCAGGGAAAAGCCCATTGTGCTATATTTGGTGGCTGGTTTATTTTCTTGGTGTTGATCCTGTGCCTGGGAGAAGAGGTTGTAAGGTGGGAGTAATGGAATTTCCCTTGTTGCCTCCATGTTCCTCTTGAGGCCTTTCAGTTGTAGATCGCCAATGAAAAACTTGTATTTAAATAAATAACTCTGGAATTAATTGAAGTCTCATCTTTGATGTAGTCTGCACTTAGATGATATTGTCTCTAATTTAATTTGAGCCTAAAGTAGAGGGGACTTTCTCTTTCTTACCTAAAACACCAAAAAAAAGGCTCCAGGCCATGAGTCAATGGTTAGTGTTTTAGTGGTATTCTGAAGGAATCAATGGGGTTTTTTTTGTTTGTTTGTTTGTTTGTTTTTGTTGGTTTTTTTTCTGAAAAGGACCAATGGAATGGGTAAATGACTGAAAAACTAAGTTTGCACTGCTTCAAAGAATAACACGTTATGCAAAGAGGAAGAAAACCCAACCGAAGAAAACCCAACCAAAGAAAACATGGAAAATTCCAAAACATCTCAAATTTTCCATTTTGTCACTTTCAAAGTTTAATATTTCTTTGTTATTTATTTTTTATCCCAGGTGGATTCAAAAGAGGGTTAAAGCAAAAGAAAATATGTAGTACAAGCAAGGAAAAAAATGTCCTGTTTTGGTTGGCATATGAATGAAAATTATACAGCACAAATATACTTGTCTTGAAAATGAAATAAATTGTAAAGATCCCTACAAATGACACCGCAATTACTCTCCTTCTAATTAGAAGCTGGGAATTTTTAATTCCATAAGCAGTGTCCTCATTATTCTCAAAGGTTATAAAAGAAATATTCCTTCAAAGACTGGGCATCATGGAATAATAAGGTAACACTTCAGCATGAGGTTGACTCACCTGTTTTCTTTTAGCTTGTGCTCAGCTGACCACCTGTATTTCTGTCAGCCTCCTGAGTCAGATAAAATACATGTCATACAATTAAATATTTATTGTGACCTCAGGGTATTCCGTATGAGATCTGCACTCAGTTAGGAGATGGTGTGTGCTTGCTGAACTGGTCCAAAAAGCCACACCAACAGCCTAAGCACAGCTGGATTCAACCTCTTTTCAATTTAACTTGAACTGACAGGAATTAGTATCAATACAACTATGTGCACTGTGGTTTTAATTATATGAGGTTTGAAGCCATTTAATTAACCTAGTTTAAATCAAATACTAGTTATGATACTGAAACTTTTTTTCCCCAAATGTGTTGCTTAAAAGAAAAGGATTTAGGCCAAGATATTTTTCCTCCCCTCTCTTGGGCAATGCAGAGATTAGCAGCCACCTTCTTGATCTAGAAAAAATACCAGACCCCACTGATTTTACACATATCCACATAGGAACAAAAAAACCTATTCCTACAAAACCGAAACGAATTCTAGGTAAGTTCCCATCCCCCTCAGTTTGTCTTTTTGCCTGCTGGGAAAATCTGCTACAATATTGACTGTCAAGCCAATATTCATCACAGTAACTTAACTTTTTGGATGAAATGAACATTTATCAGGCTGCTAACCCTTCTTCTGCCTCCCTAAGCTACTGGCACACTGCTGGAGCACTTGTGGGGCTAACCGGGTACCTCTAGCCAGCTAGGGACAGGCTTCCTGAGCCCACAGGAATGCAGGGAGCTGCTGCCAAGCTGCAGAGCTGTGCTCCAGCGTGAGGGATGGTGTGTTCCCAAGTGCCTCCCATTAGGGAAGAACAGGGCATTTTGTTAATTGTGCTACACCAGGGTGTCTGAAGGGATTCATGTGTGCCTCATGCCAGCCCTGGCAGACCCTTTGGCCTGTCAAGTCCACTTTCTCTTGGGCAACATAGCAGCACGTCCTTCAACCCAGCCTGCATACCTGCCTTCCACCTGAAACAGCTTGTGATGCTCATGAGGTGAAGACAAAGGGAATTTTGGCATGCCTGTGATAAAGATCTTGATTTTTTTTTCTCTCTGTGAGGACAAACCAAACAAATGAGACTGTTCACTGCCCAGGGGACACCCCTCGGTGCGTGTGCTCTGAGGTGTCCATCCTGGGAGTCCTGGGTCACCGCTGGTTCGGGCTCTGTCCCCGGGGCCAGGGCTGGCCTTGTGGTCGTGTGCCATCCCGCCCTGAAGCCTGGGAAGCAACAACAGGAACGGAGGTGTGCTTCCCCCTCTTCCCTGCATGAAAGGCTCTTTTAAAACACGGCAAATCTCATGTTTAGGTCAGGTTGATGTTTTGACATCGTCTGACAAAAGCCAGGAAATGCACACTCTGCACTCACCCTGGGCACCTTGCTAACTCCCATTTTTGCTTTCACAACAGCCCTAGCTAAGGGCTGGACTTGGCTTACGAATTTCCTGGCTTGTGTCAGTTTGCCTTACAGCCATAACCTGGTTTGAACATATTTCTTTCTGTATTTAATATTAATGCTGGAAGTGGTATTTACAATAGCTATCTTCTAATGAGTGGGAAAGAGTACAAAGCCTTTCTGGAGGGAGAATATAAAGTGTTTGAAATTGGTAACAGGCATGGGGCTGTTGGCAGAGGATCACTTATAATAAATGACCTTTTTGTTTTTACTGATCAAGAGGTCAGTTCCATTAGAAAGAACACTTCCTACACTTTTAGATGCTCTTGTAACAGAAAGGGCTATTCTTTTATTTACTGCCTTGCAGTAATTAAGAAAGGGAATTATTTGTATCAAAGAGTGATCAAAGAATGATTGTGAAACATGTCATACAAGACCATGTAAAAATAAAGAATATGTTTGTTGGGACACATAAGGGAGGAACTCTTGCTTTGCTTACTGATGAATTTGACTGCAAGGGCTCTGATAGCTTTTTTTTCCCTAAATTTTTTTCTACTCTGAGGTCTGAGTATAAAAATTCTCAATCCTTTTGGAAGTCAACAGGAGGTTCCTTACATGAATTGGGCAAAACTGATGCTTCCCTTGAAAGCAATAGCATTGATCCCTGGAGATGACTTCCCAGTAATGTATTTTCACAGAACTCAAGTTCCATTTAGAACAGCATATTATAAGCAGTAATTGAGACAAACATACCTCATTGCTTCTTCTGTGATTGTTTTCTTCCACTACAAATATGGTTGTCCAGAAATTAAAAAAAATTAAAGGGAGCAAGTAGAAGAAAAATGTCATTAGAAAAATGCTGAAAGAAGACTTCTCAGGATGACTCTGGATTATGTTCCTCAGAGAAAGTCCTGAATGTGATGGGTGCAGAGACTTTCCTCTATGCTTCTGCAAAAGGTCTTGGCACATTGTATCACCTGGGCACATTCAATTCCTAATGATCTTTTCGCTCATGTGTAATGTGCCCATAGGGTGCAGGAGGGCATGTTTCAGAATTGCTCTCTCTGGAATTCCTCCACCTTGTGATTTAGCTAGCTACTTTTCATTTATCTTTTTCTTTTTCTGTTTTTTCTATGGGAGAAGATTCCTCCTGGCCTTTGCGGAGACAGCTTTAATAGAGCTGCTTTGCACAGAAATTATTTTTCCTCTCTCCTCCCAGTCAATCAAGAGGAGTTGCCTAGAAAGCTTAGAGAAAGAGCTCCCTGCAGCTGGCTTAGTTTCTGATGCTAAATGACTTGCCTTAGTGCAGCCATCATCCTTGGTCTTCTCTGGGGCTGTAATGCACAGCATAAATTCAAGTCATGTTTTCATCTGTCGCAGACCTTACATTATTTTACAGTACAGTGACTATTAATGCAGAACATTAAATGGTAAACAGAGTCCACATGGCATGTACTTATGCTCTGCTTCTGCCATTATTGGTACTTGATTGTTTCAACACAGCTATAATTTGCTGTTATTTAGGCCATCGGCCAGCCTCGGGATTGTGGAGGGGTACCATGCTGAATGGCCTCTGCCAGGGAACATCGTGCCTGGGAGCTAGCTGAGCTGGTTTTCTGGAGAAGGAAGGTTTTATTTTCCCAGGCAGATATCATGATCTATTGTGGAAGGCTGGCAGGGCAGGAAACTGACAGAGGGCTTGACACTGCCTGCAGAGATTGTTCTCAGACCCTAGAAATACAGAAATTGTCATTTATTTGTTGGCCTCCTGCTGGCAGAAGCCCTATTTCCCTTTGTTTTGAGCTAAAGGCTTCCTTTCCCTCTCTCAGCTCTTAAAGGGTTCTCCATAAGACCAAAATAAGGGGTTTCTCCGCAGAAGAAAAGGGGTTTTGGACAATAGGTAGAGTTACAAAGGAGTGAATGACAGGCTTCGTCTGCCTGACAAGCAGCTGGAGTGAGGAGCCTTTGCGGGTGCAAATAGAAATCATTGTGCTGGGTGTTTGTGAAGTCACTTATTCATTAGATCTCTTTTCACTAAGTTAATGAACTTATGCAGCCTGATCCTGTTTCTAATTCATTTGGTGTCAGTCACAGTTCTGCAGAGTTTGGGACAGATCACTGGATCTCTAAACTAATCCCACTCAGGCCACTGAATTTCACTTGCAGACTGGTGCTTGGCTGGGCTGAATATCTTTCAGAGTTCACTTCAGAAAGGCATTCAAACGTGATTCAAAAGTACAGGGAGAGGAGAGTCTACCTTTCACTTGGTAGCTTATTCCAGAATTCAGCAAAATGGTTTAGCACTACTCACTCTATTGGAGTTGTTCACAATTTTACTTATTTCTTGCTACTTTGTTTCCTGCTCTTCAGTTTCCCGACATCCCTTAAAAATAGAGAGTGGAACATGGATGTTGCACACAGCAGCACTTCATTTCCAAGCAAAACTGCCTCTTTTTTTAAAAATTTTCTTTTCTGTTTTTAAAGAATCCTCTGTTTATAGGAATACAGTGCATCAAGCAAGAAGATCAAAATAAGAATTCTTTTCTCCAGTTTCATAGAGAAATAAACTGGGGTTTGACATTCAGAAGTTTCCATACTCTTTAAACAACCTGTATATTTATATACCTCTGCACTAAAGACTTGTGTGATTGTAAAGTGCTGCTAGTTTTAAGAAGGCAAAATTTCCTGTTAGTCTTATTTTCCTTAGTGTTCACCTAGGGGCTTCTACTTGATACCAGAAGAGAAAGCTGTTAGAGCATCTTAGGCTTTGTGCACACTGGGAGTCTTACTGATTACACTGTCATGGTTAGATTTCTGTAGTCATATGGGTTTAAGAAGTAGTTACCTCTGTCCCAATAATTATTCATAGGATGTTTCTAAAATAACAGAAACTAAAACTAGAAAAAAATGTTTGTATGAGAAAAGGGTTCTATGGTGGGAGACTGCATCAGTCTATCAAAAATCAGCATACACTGACAAAAATTTCCAGCATAGACAAACCAACTGAGTTGTTTTTCGACAGCTGCTGGAAAACAATTGCCAAAGCTGATGATCAGTTCCTTGTTCTAAATCCTGAATATTTCAGATATGGAGAAATACAGCAAAATATTAACTTCAGAATTAGAGGAAACACAAAAGTCCCCCTGAAATAACACAACACTAATAATATCAATCTGTTTTTGACAGCTCAGCACACTATGTATAGACTTTTCTCAGTACTAGAAATATCCAAGATCTATTGCTTGGATTCCTGTACTTTTTAATATCAATTGATCCATTAATTGAATTGAGAAGGTTTTGATTCCCATGGACTTTGATTACTAAGGGGAGTGATTATTAAGGTAGATGATAGAAAGGTTATAAGATCTAAAGTTATTGTGTGTACAAAACCTGTGCTGAACAGGGAGGGGTCACCAAAAGTTGGTACATGAGATGTAAAATGCAGCTCAGCCGAGGACAAATTGAGATGGTGGATAGGCCATCCTATCACTGCTGGTGGGAGAAGCTGAGGCAGGCTTGGTTTATTATGATCTCTCTGTAGCAACATAGTTCTGAAGCACATGAATCTTGTTTGCAGGTGCTGTGTGACAGAGTTTCTAGTTGTAAAATGCTCTAAAATGTACGGCGGTTGGGGTAACTGGGCTGAAACTGAGCATTACTGGTGACCCAATGTGAAAGCTACTGAAGGAGAAGGACTTACTCATAGCACTTACATAACTGTTGTGGTTATGTATTTTTTGTCTTCAGTTTGGTTTTGTCCCTTTTGTCTCTGAGCTGGTTTAATTCACCTGTTCTATGGAACATTAGCTTAGTCATCCCTCACCTGCCTTGGAAAAAGAAAACAGTTTTCCACTGGGTTAACAATATGAATCAGCTCAGGAAGGATTTTAACATGTGCTGAGGGAGTGGGAACCAGCAAACAAAAGCAAGAGTGAGAGGGAGAAGGAGGAGAAAGAAAGTGGGGTGACAGAGAATGCTGAGAGGATGCTGAGATGATGATCCTTGTGAGAGGATGCTCAACTGGATAGCTGCTCGATAATCCTGGTAAGTGCTTCTGAGAAATGTATGTGTTGATCAAAAAGACAAGGTCCAAGTCTGAATTAAATTATGTTTTATTTCAGAAGTTGGCAACTGAAAGTTGTGAACCAGAGACCTGCATCTGCTGACATGGTTGCTATTGGCTGTGTAGGAGAAAAACTGAATTAAGATGCGTAAAGCCATGGAAACAAAATGGGACTTTATAGAGGCTGAACTTTTACTTAGATACCTGAGCTGTCTTACCAGATGCTTGACGGAGATCTTGACTCTCCAGGAGATGAGCTGGTTAGTTCTGCTAAGGCCCTTGCATGTGGCTAATGCCTTCTTCTCTATGGAGTTTTAATTTGGCTAAAAATCATAATGCCCCTCTTATCTAAATAATGAGTACTGGCTGAGTAACTTTAAAATATTTTAAAATATAATGAAAGGATCACTCCTAATGCCTAGATGTACTGAAATGTTTGGTGTTGAATATCCAGCATCTGAATTATGTGCATTTTGTGACTGATCTGTGTATAGGTATATTTGTGTATTACACTTTTGAGAAGCTCCCATCTGGTCCTGTGAGCTGAAAGTCCGTTGAAGCTTAAAGAGTATTAGCTGTGCTCTCAGAGTGTAATCAAAAGGATTTTGATTTTATTCTCTGAGACCACCTGCAGTGCAAATCAAAATACTGTTAATAGGGACTAATTTTTAAATTGGTTCCAGAAATGTGTCTCTCATCCAAAGTAAAATGCTAATGTAGGCACTCTTGATGGTGATGTAACTTTGATGTAACTATAAGCATCAAAATACATGGTTAGAATAAAACGGCTTTCTTTTCCTGATGAATTACAATGCCTTGTTTTGGAAACTGCCAGGACTCCTGGGTCTGTTTTGCAAAGTATGTAGATCATGGCAGTAGAAGACTATTATTTGCTCCTACAAACTTCAGGCAATATTTGGGATATATTGAGGTACATGCTAACTAACCACATGTAAGAAGATCTCTGGGTTTGGCTCCCAACAGATAAACCAGACTGAGCAGAGGCAAAATTGAGTTAAATCATCACTTTAAACACAATTAAATGAAAAACATCTCTGAAAGTGCTTCTCTCAAATCAGCTAGGAAGCCTGCAGCAGAGCTGATGAACTCTCTTCAGAATCTGGACCAATCTTCCTGTTACTGTGCGATACTGTGTATTTCTATCGTTGTGCAAGCCCTCACAGAACACACGGGGACACGTTGCCATGACTTGTATCAGAGTTTGAGCTGACTAACAAGCCAGCAGTCAAAAGGGACCTCCTGTTGGAGGAGTTCTAGTCGCAGAACCCTGTTTATAGGGTTTATAGTAACTTTACAATAGTTTAAAGTAACTACAAGTAAATGCTCCTTTTCCTCTTAAAGTCCCTACAGATGAAAAAGAGGGTAACACAAGAACTTGAGATTATTAAAACCAGGGTGTAGGCTGCCCATTCTTGATTATATCTCTCTGGACTTCACTGCTTGTACAGCAGATGCATTTGGATAAGCAAACTTCAATACAAACCTCAATTTATTTTTTTGTCTAGGACAATAATATAACAATACAATGATAAAATCAGCGTACTATCTTGGCATAAACAGTTAGCTTTCCAGGGTTTAATTTTCCTTCAGTATGATATGCTATTGTCTTCAGGGTATCTTTAAATTCATCATCGCTGGCAATGGTGCAACTAAGTGAGCTTAATTTTGTTATTTTCTGTTCTAATTTTAAGTGCTACACTGTTTTCTTTCCTCACTGGCTGACATTAATCACTTCAGGAAACACTTTGCCTTGTAGCCGGAGGCTCCGAGTCTTGCAAATGTTCGGTCTGTAGTGATCTGATAAGCTCAGTGCCGAAAGTACTTTGTAAAAAGAGATTTCATTTATCTTGAATATTGGGTAACAAACTGTCAAGATTTCTCTTCCTTTTTAATACATCATTTCTATACAATTTAAACATCAGACAGAACAAATATCCAGGCCAGGAAAGTGAAAAAATGCACTTGAGTGAAACACACTAGTGAACTACTAATTTTTTTTTTGCCTTTTTCAGGCAATGGAAATTCTATATAATTAGGTTATCATATCTGGCTCACACTATATAGCTTGTGCATCAAATTGTCCAAACAATGCATTAAGATATGGCTTCTTTTATTTGAAGTTCTATGTACCAGCATAATGGTAGAACGAAGCTCAGTTGTTAGTCATGATATCAAAGCAAGGATAAAGCTGGTTCTTTAAAAAAAGACAGTATGACTTGAATTTTAACATGGCTTCAACTCAGATAAAACTAAAAAAGCCCACGGAAAAATTAAACAAAAACCAGATTACAAAAGGATTAAAAAGCCAAGTATCCTTTGCCAAACACACATATGAAAATCTATGAATTTTAATGAGTTGTGTTTCCAAAGCTTGAAGCTGTTTAAAAGGCTCAGACTTTGAGGTAGTGGCTACTTTTTTGAGGAATTCCAAAACAAGCAGATGAAGCTTTGTTTTTTTAATTTAAAGACATCCCCTGCTTTCTTTTGTTTTGTTTTTATTTCACTTTTACATTAAATATACTCATTGGCTGATACCTGACTAATTTCTGGAGCCCTATACTTGACAAACAGAACCTATATTGGGTATGAGTGGAAGGGATGTTGTGTGACTCAACCTAGAGGTGTGGGAAGCTCAGAGCTGTAATCCTGCCTTAGTCAGAGGTGTTCCCATGAAGCGTAGTTTCATTACTTAACTAGACTACTCTTTAAATGGGATTAATTGCATGGGTCTAACTTGCAAAACTTGCAGAATGTGAGAAATGACAAAATGGGTTATGGGAAATGCATCAGTGGGGAGTTGATTAGGATATTCATGAACCTTTTTCTGGGTTGCAAAGCACCCACATCTGAGAAATACTGACACAGCTCTGACTGTTCAGCTCCTTTTATGCCTTATTTTATCAATAAATGGGCCGGCTTGTTCTTACCTTATTTTCTCCCTGGAGCCCGAAATACAGTATTTGTGTATCAGTGGGAATATTAGGAAATATTAATTGTGGAATTGGCAGGAATAAAGGTGGAAATAATGGAAATGCAAATATAAGGCACAGAATGAGAGCTATATGGTGTACTTTGAAAACAAAGCCTCAGCTTGAGGACTGTGGAAGGGATTAATTTTGTGGACTTTGTACATCATTAACAGAAGTTATTCTACAAATACATTCTATGTTATTCTGGGTTTTATTACTGGAAATTTCTATTGAAAGGCATTTAGATAACCAGGCCATGTCATTAAGGCAAGTATAAATCACAGTGTGCTAGTAAGTGTCTTTGGGGTGTTTAACAACTCTTGTACCAGGCTATCAGATTTAACTCATTTTCTTGTACACACTTCCTGTGGTGATCTATCCTTGACTTGCATTATGGCAACATGCTGGTCATTGTTCAATTAGTATCACTTCCTGTTTTGACTATAAGGAATGCATAAATTGTAAATCAAGAGGAGCATTAACCAAACAGCATAATAAATCCAACCATCACATTCTTACTTAGTCTTTCTGCTGTAGGCTTAGTGCTGGTTGCAACTGAGAGTTGAAAGCTACAGTTTATTCCTCTGATGATACCAAAAACTGTGAAGGGCACAGCGATGATAGTTAGGCTAGGGATGAGGGAACTGAAGGAGTTTGTTCGGATTTTCCAAGCAAGATACCTTACTTGGGGAAAGGATTTTTGTAATGAGCAGTATTGTTATTCTTCAATTTTAGTTCTGCAATTGCTATTGACATTAGGGAACTACATAGATAACATAGAAGAAGTGTGAGAGTCTTACTATTTATTGATCTCTGCTTCTAGTCTCTCTTACAGTAAGATGTGTATGTGGGTGTAGATTCCAGTTTGTTCTTGAATGACCTGTTTATCCCATGCATGAGAAAATGCAGTACTTAGACAAGCAGGCCCTGTTCCCTAGATGGTACCTTTAAGTGTTACTGCATTACAAACAAACAATACCGCTGGGCACAGAGCTTACAAATCTTTCTCTCAGCTGAGCCAGCTGAGGGATTACTTGCCTACTGATGCTGAAAGAGCTGTGTATTGCAGCGTCTTAAGGAAAGCTTTCTTCACTTTGTAAAGAAATCTCTGTGCAATTGGTTCATGATCTTGCAAAGCAGGCAGCTGGCTGACAGTGTTTCATTGAGCTTTAATGGACAAAAGCCAGGTCTGAAAAAGTTAGTGTAATAGTCTCAAATGTTTTAATAAGATATAGACTTTCTATGAGCTCAATCTTACTAAAACTTCTTTTTAAAAAGAAATGTCAAAGAAAACACTCAACAGTCTGGTAAAAATCTCCTGAGTGAAGAAGGCTGTAGTCTTGTTTTAGTTTAAAGTCAAGTAAGTCATAGTTTAGGAAGTTACTTACTGAGGCCAAACAGCCAAAAAACTGAAGAATAGGGAATATGCATCTAGTGCTAGTACTTCTTACTGATTTCTTTAGGGGAATAAAAATACATGTTCCGCTAGTGACAACAATCCATCAGTCTTCTGCAAGCCTACTGCTTTTGCAGTCATTTAGTGCTACATCATTTAGAAACCAGACTTGCTCTAAGGCATATGCTCTTCTTTTGAATTAATAAAACCTGACCAGTCTTTATTTGATTATCATTAAGCTGAAACTGGGCAATTATTCTCTACATGTATTTATCTTGACATTTTACTGCTTCTGTTTCAGACCTGAAAAATTATTTTTGTTTAATGTTTTTTTTTTTCTTCCCACAACAGTAGCAGTTAGGCTAGTACATTACTGCTGCTTCTTATAAATCTTGCTGGACTTTGTTTGTAAATTATTTGATTTAGTAATATAAGATTATTACAAAATGGAATTTTAAAATTATTTTTGAAGTATTGTTTGGGAAAAATATATGCTGAGGTTTAATGTTTTCATTATTTGATTTGAACTACAGAAAATGGATTTGCTATAAAGCAAATCGTGCCTACCAAACAAGCTGTTAAGTGTTCAGTGAACAGAGCACCACCCCCAAACTTTTAACATTAAAACCTACGTAATTGCCCTGGGGAAAGGTGGTTTTCTCAGAATTGCTGTGCTATGCTTTGTTTTGTTCAGTGTGTAAGAAAGGCATGAACAGATGGGTTGGACTACTTCTTAATTCAGGGGTTTAGTTGAACTGAAGTCTGGATGTGTTTGCATATATTTTGAACCATTAGAAACCTTCTCAGATTGCAAGTCAATGAAACCATGAATAAGTTCTGAATGCTATTGGTTCCTGCAAGTTTAATATCTATAGTTTATCAATACAGCTATTTAGCTCTGAGAAAACCACTTTTTTAGTTTAGGAAGAAGTTATTTTTCTCACACAGCCTGGCACTGTTTGAAGCTGGTGGTTGTCATGTCACCTTGCAATGCACAGATGAGGCACAGGCAGCAGAAGGTCAGACTGTCTCAGGAAAGAAGATGCCAAAAATGTGATGTGCTTGAAATCACTGCTCAGGAGAAAGAAAAACAGTGTTTGAAAGAATGATGGGAGGAATGAGTTTACTGTGAGCATGTTTATGGAATAGCACACATGTAAATTACAAGCTAGTTTAATTTCCCTGATCTGTTTATGTACTTTTTCTAGAGCCCAACTCTACCTGGTTCTAGCTGAAGGCAGCATCACTGACACCTCCCAGAATTATCTGTCTTGGGCAGGATTTCACTTCAGCTGTGGCTTTACAAAATTAGAAGGTAATAGTCATCTCTAAATTATGTTGTTATCGAATCTTGCAGCCCACAGTATTAAGGCTTTCAGTCAGTAGTGATGTTTGCAAGCATCTCTGTAAGGGAGTGACCTGAACAGCCTTTGTACATGGGTCTGGTTGTCTTGATTTTAATGAGCTTCTCTCTTACACAACTTGTAGTTTCAACATATACTTTTGTCCTATCAAGGGCTGCATTTTATCTTGCCTTTTTGAATCATAGAATATCCTGAATTGGAAGATATTCACAGAGATCACTGAGTCCAGCTCCTGGGCCTGCTCAGGACATCCCTCAGAGGCACACCTTGTTCCTGAGAACAATGTCCAAATGCATCTTGAACCCTCTCAGGCTGGTGCTGCAACCACTTCCCTGGGGAGCTCATTCCAGTGCCCAGCCACGCTCTGGGTGAAAAACATTTTCTAATGTCCAACCTAAACCTCCCCAACACAAATTCATGTCATTCCCTCAGTTGCTATCACTCATCACCAGAGAGAAGAGATCGATAATCTATTGGTCCTTATCTAGCAAAAAAAATCATCAGGGAAAATGTCAAAAGCATGCACACAACCCCCATTGCATTTCTCAATTTATCTTTATATTTCTGTAGGGTAGCAAGATGCTTACGTTCCCCATGTACCCAAGAGCCAAGGAATAAGAGACTTGTCCCAGGTTGCCCATGATGGTTTTAGGTGGTGAACCTGCTTCTTCCAAAGCTATTGCCTTTACTGCTGCTTTTTACCATTAACAGTAACTCAGCTCTGCTAGAATTTGCCATATTTGGCTTGTGATATAATCAAGAGAACTACTCATCTTAGTTCTCTGAACCAGTCCCTTTAATCCTTTAAACCTATTCAAACTTAATGCATAAGGTGCTAGGAACAGCTCTGGGAGTCAGAATTATGTTTATGGGAACACGGGGTCCGTCTGTACCACAGTGAAATTGAAAATGGTCACTATGAACCCTGGATTAAGATGCTTCCCTTCTTATCCCCTGCCATGATGCTTACATTTACATTCTTGGGGTAAAAGCCAGGTATTCAGTGCTGTCATTTGTCCTGCCTGTGTGCATTAGGTTATACTTGAGTTTATAGAATACTCTAAGTTGACTATGACTTCATTCTATTATTTGTGTTTGTCCTGGCTTTGGCTGGGATAGGGTTAACTTCCTTCCTATTAGCTAGTACAGTTCTGTGGTTTAGATTCAGTGTGAGAATTAAGTTGATAACACACTGATGTTTTAGTTGTGGCTGAGCAGGGCTTACACTAAGTCAAGGATTTTCCCTCTTCTCCTGTCCTGCTGGAGAGGAAGCTGGAGGTGCACAACAAGTCAGAGGAGAGGCAGCCAGGACAGCTAACCCCAACTAGCCAAAGGGATGTTTCACACCACATGGCATCATGCTGAACAATAAAACAGGGGGAGCTGGGTAGTAAGTGAGGACCTACTTCTCGGGGATGGGCTGGAAATTTGTCAGCAGGTGGTGAGCAGTTGCACTGTGCATCACTTGTTCTGCATATTCTTTTTTAAAAACTATTATTAGTATTCCTTCCCTATCTGTCCTATTAAACTGTCTTTATCTCAACCCATGTGTTTTACTTTTTTCCTGATTCTCTCCCCTGTCCCACTGTGGGAGAGTGACTGAATGACTGTGTGGTGTTTAGCTGCCTATAAAATTAGACCACAATCGTATTATTCCAGGTTGTAGTTTATAGTGAGTAGGCAAGACACTTCTTGGTCTTTTCAAACACCTCATCACCTGAGTCACAAATATCCCAGAAAGTCCTTGCCCGCAATGGCAAATGAAGAGGTAGTGCAGAATGCGAAAGTGTAAAGAGGATCTTCTTTAATGAGACCATTTGGATTTTCAGCAGTGTGTTTCCAGAATGCTGGAGTACAGTCCTATGGTACTGCTGAATGTAATTTTGACTTCAATTAAATGCTGGCAGACATGTATATTTTCTAACTGCAAATAAATAAATCTCCTTTTTAAAAAACATTGAACTATCAGGCCATGCCACGCTTAAAAAAATTTGGTCCAGTATGATGGCTTTACTTTGAAAACTAAAATTAGGTGCGAAGTTTGGATCCAGGATGAGCTTTTCCAAGGCTGACAGGTGTTGTCTTACTGCAGAAAATGCAGAAATGATACTAATAGGACTTTTTCCAGATTACAGGAGACAGTAGTATTTTGAATTATGCCAGTCATGCCAAGTATAAGCAGCAAGCTTCACAGAAATTAATTTTAATAGATCTATGCTAATACTTGGCATTTCATAAAATTTTAGGTTACTATCCGTATTTTTCCTGACATTTTTTGACAGAGGTTACGTGTTTCCCTGACTAAATATCTTGAAAGAGAAAACATATAACTCTTTTGGACAGGGTAGTTAAAGTGGGAGAGAATGTTATTTTAAAGCTTAGAGAATATCTGAAAATGTGGTGGTGTGAATGGGATACAGAACTTTGAACTCTTCTATATACATGCAGGCTCTCCTTCATAAAGCTGTTTAGAATAAGGCTGCTGGAGTGATGGACTCTTATCTGCTTTCAAACCAGGCATAAACTTCCTTCAGATACTGACATGATACCATCCCCTGTATTCCTGGAGAAGAGCCTCCATTTCTTAGCAATCTATAGGGCATTAGCAGTAGGCTACTGATGGCACACAGTGCTTGGTTGCTCTAATGGTTGGCTTTTGGACGAGCAAATTCTGATTAAAAAATTAGCTGTAACTTTTACTCTGATTGAGGTCAGTGGTGCTGCACACTTGACATTCATTGTGAATCATCTCTAGTCAACCAAACCACAGTGATTGAGAGCCTACAATTTGTGAGAAAGATTTTTTAAGAATTCAGGCTCCAGAGATCCTGAGTTCTTGCTAATTTGGAAGATTATATTGACTTCCTGTTGCAGAGAATGGGGCACTGTTCACTATCAACTCAGGCATTTGAATGATCCAGTTACAAAATTTGCCTGCGTGTTGTGAAAGCCCTCATTAAATTCTCATCTGAAGGTGGTGTCTTCTTTAATGAGCTAAGTCTGCTCAGATGTCTAGACCAAGACTATTTCCATGGGATGACATGACTTTGTGCTTTGATCAGTATTTATAGTGTCACTGCTTTTTAATATGGCACAGAGTTAAAATGTATTTCTATTGCTCAAAGTGTGTGTTTTGCATTCCTCCCTACTGCCTCAGTTTATATGTGTCATACCACAATCCCTTGAAAAAGAAAGCCTGATTTCCTGTAGGATTTGTGTTGTGTGTGCCCTGAACACGACTAACCCCGACTTGTAGCATCTCATCATCTTACCATGACCTTGATGTTGCTCTCTGAAGTGCCATTCTCCCACCCCAGTACCTTCCTTGTTCCTCTCACCCTGGTCCAGTTGAGTAAGGTGTACATTACAATTACCGAAAAGATGGGCATGTGCAGATCAGTTGGACAGCACTTGTGTGCTTATGGGTCATCCAGATGGAGCTTCTCTGGTTTGTTAAGGAAAAGGTGGCTTTAACTCACCCTCTCAAAAGGCGGTTTAATCAGTCTTCCATGCAAACATGCGTTTTCACATCATTTTCTCAGAGATTTTTATTTCTGAGTCTTCAACCATATTTGACAGGCAGGTAAATATGGACAAAAATTGAGGAAGCTGTTCTAGGAGAGACAGACAGATAGATCGACAATTTAAGGGTTTGAATAGGTCTCAATTCCCCAGAAAACAAGGGAGCGAAGAAGCCAAAAGACAGTTGTATGCGTTCCTGGAGCTGCTTGTTACTGCAGGGCATTAAAGTTGCATGGTGGGAGTGGGATGGGCCAGTGAAGGGTGACCTCCTACCGGGTCAAACACTATTCAAACAATAAGCAGTGCTATAGGGTTATGACAGAGGATTTGGAAATCAAAGAGTGCTCCTCTCTGAGCCAACAAGTAGCTGATGCTGGCAAAAAGAGTGGTGGTGGAATGCTTCAAGTAGTTCTTGGTTACTTTCTCTAATTGCTCTTTTGTATTAATGGAGAAACTTGAGACCTGTATTTTTTCCCAGCTGAAATTTAAGAAATATGACTTTAAATATAGTGCTGGGAAGACACTGATTTCTTCTCTGTGGTCACCAGTGACAGGCTCTGAGGGAAATGGTCTGTAACTGTGTCAGGGGAGGTTTAGGTTGGATATGAGGAAAAGGTTCTTCACCCAGAGGGTGGTTGGGCAGTGGAACAGGCTCCTCAGGGAACTGGTCACAGCACCAGCCTGACAGAGTTCAAGAAGCATTTGGACAATGCTCTCAGGCACATGGGGTGACTCTTGGGGATGTCCTGAGCAGGGCCATGCGTTGGACTAGATGGTTCCTTCCAATTCAAAATATCCTGTGATTTTTAAAAGTTGTTTCATTTTTTATTTGGTGTCTCTCCATCCCTGCCATCCTACCCTCCCCCTCTCAAGTTGCATTGTCAGGGTAAGTAATAGTCAGTCTGCTCATTAGTTTCCTGAAAGGACACAGCCTGAACGCCTGCACTCTAGGAACTTCATGGAAACAAACATATTGCTTACCTTTAGACTGTACTTAAATCTTAGCCTAATTTTGTGATACAAGGTTACTGTGCACAAACTCTATGCCAGGCTGCTGTTGAAGTAACTTTGAAATGCCTCCCGAGAGAAGCACTAGTCTTATTTAGTTTTGTGTTTAAATGCATCAAGAAAAATGTCAGATACGTTTGTAAAGAGCACTTGTATTCTTTAAGAGAGTGACCTGTCAGGTAAAAGGATGTAACACCCAGTACTAATACAGGTCTCAACATTGCTTAGCTCATCAGTGGCATTCTCATTATGGCTAATGTAATTTCAAATTCATGACATAAAATTTTCGTTTTATACTATTTTCTATATCATATTATGTAGCATACAATTTATTGCATACACTTTTATGTTTAATATAGCAGTGTGAGTATAATTAGAACTGCTTGCAATTTCCCACCAAAATAGAAAGTAATTTTCTTCTCTTGAAATAAACAGACGTAAACAGAATCCTGAATTTATTGTAGCCTGCAAGATTTAAAGTCGTTCACTTTGGAAAACACTGAAACTTACTAAGGCTCTCCCTAAAGAAGATATTTATATTTTTTCCCCTAAAAAATTATTTAATCTGGAATGCTGAATGTCTTCCTAAAAAACATAACTTGTGCCGTCAGTTGGATTATTAAACATGGTGATTTATAGCACAGTGTATTAAGCTTTATAATTATTCTTTCAACATCTATATGGGTGTTAGATTAATATACATTATTCCCATTGATGTAGCACCTGTCTAGGTCCAACAGTACAAAACCCCCCACAATATATCTCTTTTCTTCCTGACAAAAAAATAACATCTTGTAACCTAGAAGACAGAGAGAGCTGATATTAAGATACCAATGTATGGCCACTTACCTGAATTAGGTGGGGACGCGTCTTAAATTCTAAAGATAACAGTATAACATTAGGTGGTAAATAACCAAACCCAGTGGTTTTTTAATTGCCAACTTTGTCTTAACAGAATTTATGTGAACTTCAGAGGAGCATAATATTCTCTAGCTATAAGCAGTGCCCAGAACAGCAAAAAATTGCACCACAAAGCTAAAAAAAAAAAAAAAAAAAAAAAAAATTGAANAAAAAAAAAAAAAAAAGGTGGTATCTGTAGGTACACAGCTCCGTGAGAACCACAGGCTGTTACAGGCAAAACTGATGTGACAGGTGAGAGTGAACTCTGAAAAATGCTGTGTATCCTTGTGTACCAGCAACAACCATGACAGAGCTAAGCTTTCTACTGCTACTCTTTACGGAGTGTAGCTGTAGTGGGTTTGCATGGCAAGGTTTCGGTTACAGGGGCGGCTTCTCTGAAAAGCTGCCAGGAGCTCTCTCCGTGTCCAACAGAGCCAGTGCCAGCTGGCTCCAAGACTGACCCACTGCTGGCCAAGGTGAAGCCCATCAGTGACTATGGCAACACCTCTGGGATAAAGTGTTTAAGAAGTGGGGGAAAGTTATTGGCCAGAAGCAGATTACAGCCAGAGAAGAGAGGAGTGAGAATATGTGAGAGAAACAGCTCTGCACACACACCCCGAGGTCAGTGCAGAAGGAGGTGGAGGAGGTGCTCCTGGTGGCAGAGCAGAGATTCTCCTGCAGCCCCTGGTGAAGACCATGATGAGACTGCTGTGCCCTGCGGCCCATGGAGGATGGTGGTGGAGCCAATATCCACCTACAGGTCACAGAGAAACCCATTCCAAACAATATGGATGTGTCAAATTGAGGTTGTGACCCCTGGGATAGCCCACACTGGGACATGGTTCTGGCAGGACCTGCGGCACCATGGAGAGAACAGCTCATGCTGGAGGAGGTTTGCTAGCATGGCTTGTGACCCCATTGGCACCCATGCTGGAGCAATGCACTCCCGAAGGACTGGACCGCATGGAAGGTGCCCATACTAGAGCAGTTTGTGAGAACTGCAGCCTCTGCGAAGGATTGACACTGGGGAAGTTCATGGAGGACTGTCTGCTGTGGGATCATGCTGAGGAATCCCATGCTGAAGTAGGAAAGGACTCCTCCTCCTCCTGAGGAGGAAGGAGCAGCAGAAATGTGTGATGAACTGACCACAACCCCCATTTCTCATCCCCCTGCACTGCTGTGGGGAAGGAAGTAGAGAAACTGAAATAAAGTTAAACCCATGAGGGAGAGAGTGGTGGGGAAAGGTGTTTTTGGAGACTTGATTTTACTTCTCTTTATCCTATTCTTATTGAATTGGTAAGAAAATAAATTAATTTCTCCAAGCTGAGTTATTTTTTTTTGTCCATGATGGTTAATTGCTGAGTATATCTCCCTGTCTTTTCTCAACCAATTTACTTTTTGTCACCTTATCTCTCCCCTGTTCAGCTGAGGAGGGGAGTGACAGAGCAGCTTTGGTGGGCATCTGTCATTCAGGCAGGGTGAAACCATCACAGTCTTTTTTGATTAGTAACGTGGAGTTACTAATCAACGTGGAGGAATTTGAGCACTAATGTGGGGAGCACTAACGGGCAAAACATGGACTGAACAATGGGAGAGAGTGCAATGATGGTGAAGAATTTCTGTTGTAATTGTGATGAAGGAACAAGAGGTGAATTGTGTGTAAAATGTCCACTTTTATTCAGTGTTCTGATAATGGTTTTTGTTTGTTTGTTTTGTTCTGTTTGTTTGTTTGGGGTTTTTTTGGTGTTTGCTGTTGACATGAGCAAAGATTGTGTGATGAATGTGGATTTTAATGATAACTTTAAACGTGTGATTCACAGAGGCTGGTGTGGAAGGAGTAGTACTTAGCTAGATACGTCACACTTGCTGTGACCTGGCCAAAGACTGTTGGTGGGGGAGGCTACCAGGAGCCCAGCAGGGTGTCAGCCTGGTATGCTGATGAGCTGCTGCAGATGGAGAACAGGACTGGGGAGATGCTGTGAGAGAAATATTTCAGAGAAGCTGAAAGCCCTTTGCTAGTACATTCACTCATTCCCATTTCTGTGGCTCCCATTCCCTTAAGGCAACAGACAGTGCCACACACCTCTCTGAAGTTAGTGAAATGTAAGACCTTTTAAATACTAATATTTCTGGGGACCTCTGGGTAGGTTCACCATCTGCTACCTCATATAGCAGCTGTCTAAAGCAGTTTTAGTCACTTTTTCTATTTTACAACCTTTTGCTGAGCTCCTCATCACAGACAGGTAAGACTCTAAGGGACTGAAAGCTGTGCAGGTTCCCGTTAGCAAGTGCTGTGAGCCCTAGGCTGTGCCAGTGGAAATAGTTCACATGTCCTGTGTACAGCCTTCAGCAGGACAGTTAAGCACAATGCAGCTGCACAAGGGCAGTGGGTTCCCAGATTATGTTGCAGTGGCACACCTAACCCAGTTCTTTCTATCTGTTTTCAAAGCACCCAGGTGTCTCACAGTGGGTTTCTTTTTTTCAAACAGGCAAGGTAGTCTGGCAGCTCCCAAATTTCGGAAAGCTGGATGCTAGCAAAGGGCAACCAATGACCAAGTGACTTGTATGAATCCATATAGTTCAATTTTGTGAAGGCTTGTCCCCTCGCATTGGCTTCCTTTGAGTAATCCCCTGTTATAAAACAATGCCATGTGGGCATAATTTCCAAAACATTTCAGTTAGAAATTAAATACGATCGATACTATCCTTCTTTTAATTAAGTCAAACACAACTGTTGCAGTAAACAGCTACATGACCCTGATATATCATCTTCTTTTAGGTGTACCTTGAAGAAATTTCTTTGAGATGTTATTTCAATCTAGCTTTGGTACTGGCTTTGCTATAAACCTAAAATTTTGAAAAGAGATTGTCAATTCTCTATTTCCTTCTAGAAACACTGTTTAGATATTTCAACTTTTGTTTCAAGTACACACCTTGACTTAATCGATTGTTAGGCTGTTAGTGGTAAGAACTGTGTAAGTGCCATTCAGATTGTGAATAAACCTGTATAATAAGCTAAATAACACGGTCCAAATTGCAGAGGTGTTGGTTTGTCTGTTGCTTCCCATGAAATTATTTATTATTGCACACATAGCTATCAGTTTAAAATGGCATCCTTGCTTCTCAAAAGTTACCAGGAGAAGAGGGATTTTTCTTGGACATAAGCTTTTTACTTGCTGAAGATCCTAAAAGAAGAGCACAGCATAAAAGAGAAGTCCACAGACTTTTGCTCTTAAAAAAGAGCAGGTGGCTGCATGGTTATAGAAAATAGTGTTAGAACTTGTGTGTGTGCAGCACAGCATGGCTTTGAAATACTGAGGGTGGTCTGGAGAGGCTCTCAGCAATGCCAAACTTTCCTTCCATGTCACAGTGACTTATCACCAGCGTTAACTGTGAAGGCTTCCCTTCACACTGAAAGGTATAAGTGCAAAACCACTTATGGAAAGACCAATAAAAAGGACAAATAACTACACAAACGTCACTGTGCTCTGTGAATGTCAGCAGGCACTGTGAAAGTGAATGTCAATGCAGCCTTTTAGAACACCATGTGAAATCACAGACGAGTCTTTCTAAAGCATCACAGGTGGTTCTTCCCTAGAAACATGGGAAATCCTTGCCTCTAGTACACTTAAGTCCCTTCAGGGAAAAAAACAAGCTGGCACTCCTAATGCCACAGTGCATTAACACCTTATTATAAAATACCTGCCAAAACTCCATGCAGTTTGGGGATTTACCACAATCAGTCAGAAGTATTTATTCATCATTCTGAATGCTGTCTCTGACTTTGCTGGGTAAGTGGTTTTACTGTGGCCTCAAGATGAGGTCCCAGTTAAGTGAGTTGGGGGTATTGGATGAGAACCCATAAATGAAACCATTGCTATATTTTATAACATTTCACTGCTCTTTCTCTGTAGTGACTATGAAGGTGTGTGCCTGCCAGTAAAAAGTATCATTTGTTACTTCTTATGATAGCTTCAAATGAAAGTTTGAATATCCCTGCTTACTGGAACATAGCTTCCTAATATAGACTTGATGCATCTTATCCCTGTTTCAAATTATTGCTTATGTATTTATAAGTATACTCAAGGTATAAAACCTTATTAATGACTAGAATAATTGCATTTGTGAAAGGTGAAAACCAATCCTTTGAGCGTAGTACAAAGCCTTCCCTGAAGGTAGAAAGATACTGTGTGTGTGTGGTGGGGTGTTGGTGTTTGGTGGTTGTTGGTTTTTTTCTTTTTTTTTTTCTTCTATACTGTTTCTGTGCTTTGAGTTTATAAAAAAAAATTAGAATAAAGTTTTGCTTTCAGCTGACAGTTTCCAGCTCCAATGAAAATAGTAGGGAAGAGAGGAAACTTAAGTTTCAGCATATTCTTACAACATCAGTTTAAGAATAACAAAATTACCCCCAAAATCTGAAATGTCTTGGAATACAGTGTCAGCCAGAATTTAATGATAGAACATGAATGCTGAGATATTTGGATTCAGATTCAACTCTTGATTGTAGGAGTATATTCAGAGACCTTGGTCTTGGCTATGGGCTTGTGTTTTCTATGCATAAAATAGAAAGACAAACCTTTTACTCCTTTAGAAATTGTTATAGGAGTTTTTGCTTTACAATACATTTTTTGTTGTGCCATATAATGACAGAAGAGTTTGTGTGGGATGGGACCTTTAAACATGGTCCAGGCCAATCCCTCTGCAATGAGCAGGGACATCTTCAACTGGGTCAGGTTGCTCGAAGTCCTGTCCCACCTGACACTGACTGTTTCCAGGGATGGGGCATCCACCACCTCTCTGGACAACCACCTCTCTGTTCCAGTGTTTCACCAACCTTGCCTCATAATTTACCACGCTCATATCTTTTGCCATTGGAAGGAAAAAATGTATTCTTGGACAGCCAGTTACGTGGGGAAGATGATCTGTCTAACTGTAATTTGATATTACATGTTCCAGGCACACTGAAATCTCTGTTCTTTCCATTACTTTTGACCTTAAGGATCTTCCAAGACTGTAGCACGCATTTATAACCAAAGGAGTGTAAGAACACCAGAGACAGCTAGACAAGACAAAAGGAATTCATGCATCTTTTGTGTTCATGGCCAATTTTTTCCTCAGAGCTTCCTCAGGCACTGATCTGTTTTCCAAACTTCTGAATAAGAGCTGTATTTTAAGACAAAAAACAGTTTGAACAGTTGCAGAGTAGTACATTGAAGCTGTCTAGCTGACACCTAAGCTAGACTAGCTGATCCCTCTTGTCACTGCCAATTATCTAAGTGTATAGTATCCATTTAAAGGTTATCTCTGCTGGAATGCTGAAGAGAAGGTCTATTTTGAGTTGGATTTAGGAGACATTTTCTCTTTACTGGTTAATGCAGATGATATAGCTAACAAGCATCTGCAACTCTGCTTTTTAAAATATTGTATGATGGATGTAGGTGACTGAGAAGGATGCATTTACTTTTCTGTGGCCCTGAATTAAGGTAAAGAGGCAAGTTGAAAAGGTGTCAGAAAGTTTAACAAAAAGGACAGAAACCCTATAGAAGTCTAGTACTGTTCATAATAAAGAAGGAGAGGCAAAAAATTCTTGTAGTATTTTCTATGGGGTAATTCAAGAGATTTTTTTAAATAAAAACTCTACTCTTCCTATGAGATGTCAAATAACATCACTCCTTGTGAATATTATCCTTAATCCTACTGCCTGTGAGAATAGTACTTCAAAGTTTGTTTTCATCAGTTTGTTTCATCTACAAAAATACAACAGCTATCTGAGCAAAATTATTATAGGGAATATGATATGTATTTTCTTTGCATAATTGAGCCACATTTTTGTGCCCAGATATTAACAGTCTTCAACACCAAACAGCAGCAAAGCTATTAACAAAATAGATCCTAGGATTTTTCCTGCTGCATCTCTGCAAAGGATCAACTGATCACCTAATCTAAGATGGCAGGAATTCAACAGCAGGATTAATTGCATTACTGACAGAAATTTTCACACTTAGATCTTTTATTAGATTTATTTTTGTTGGGGAAAAAACCTTCACTGTGAAAGGGAAGCAAACTGAAAACTGAGGCTTGCAAATCTGAAGACTTTTAAACCTTTTTCAATCAAAAGAGGTGCATGCCTTTGGAAAGCTGACTGGCTGGGGTAATTGATACTTTCTGCAAAACTGAAAATTCAGATAAAGCTGAAATGGAAAAAAAAATATACAGCAAACTTCTGCTGTGTTATGCAATGTGAGTGGGATTCTGGGGTTCTACGTAGACTTGAGAAGATGAGATTATTTCCTGGTTCCTGATCGCATTTTTATGCTAAGGGTTTTTTTTCCCCAACACTGTATGAGAATGAAATCCAGCATGCATCAGGATATATCAGCATGCGTCAGGGTGCATGCATCAGACCCAGCACACAGCAGCATGCAGGCTCATCCCACTCCTCCTGCAGTGTGGTTTCCACAGGAGCATCTGGAGTCTGATGTGCTCCCCAAGGGGAGCCAGAGCCAAGCAGGCAGGGTGCCACAAGGTGCTGTGGTGTCTGGGCAGAGAGCACAGGTACAGGCTGAGTCTCTGGGATGGAAGGCAGAGTGTGGTTCCCTTCACAGGACTGGAAGAGACCTCTGCTGCAATTGTTCATGGAGCAGGACTGGGAGGGCAGGGGTATCAGAGCCTGCTGATTTTGCAATTATAATTATGCAGAGGAACCAGAATAAGCAGACTCAGAACGACAATTAGAAGGCATACTCCAGCTGTGCTGCAAGAGAGAATATTGAAGATGCTTTCAGAGGATGATTAATGTGGAGGAAAAAAAAGGCAATGACAGAAATAAGTGTAGGCTAAGCAGTAGATACAGCAAAGCGGGCTGCAACCACCAGATTATTAACAGCCCACAGTGATGCTGAGGACACTTTAATAAACCCATTCAGGGAGGATTACTGCTATTAGGAATAATGATCAGTGGTAGCACTGTGTTTTATATGAATAATGGGGGCTATATCCTCCAGCAACAATCTCTGCTAGAGCTATTTTATGTCTGCTGATACATATGACATTTTTCTTTGATCATAGTAAAGTGGGTAGTTTGATACTTATATTCTTGTCATTATAAAAAATCCAAAACCAACCAATGAAATTATCAGAACGCTGCAAATTAATGTTACAGAAAAGATGGGCCAGCATCCAAAGACAGAAAATATTTGGAATGTGATAGAATCTGCAAAGTTAGAGTTTGAAATTTTTATTCCATTGACCTGCCTCTGTCCGCTCAGAGTCATAGCCAGGAATTTCTGCACAAAATCTTTCCTGCTTTCCTATGAGGCATGACACATGAAATTGAGCTGAATTGCACATCTTTTTGCAGGCTCTCTGCAGACACACTCTCAATCTGCTGCCTGGGGTCCATTGCAAAGTGACCTGAGGCCTGGAACTGCCCTAATGTCATGCAGAACTGCTTCAAATAATGGAGCAGATTACTTCTGTAAATGGTAATTTGCAGTAGGTTTTCTTCTTGAGATGAAGGTTTCTATATAAAAAGAAACTTCTCTATCAGTTTAATGTAGATGTGGCTAGGGCTCAGTTGTGTTATAGAGTTAGAGACTGTTTTTTCTGCTGATTCAGTAAAGGGAAAGTCCTTTCTTCCCTATCAAAAGATACTAAGTCTGAATCTAAAAGTGTGTTTGACTGGCAGTTAGGAGGGACTGTATTTAATCTGGGGACACTGAAGCCCATAAAAAAATGAACATGTAAACAATTTTGGCAGAGTAGATTCATACATTAAGAGAAATTCTCACTGATCAGAAAAAACCCAAACATTAGCGTACATGAAAGAGAAAATGAAAGAAAATGTGGGACAAAGGACAGGAAAAAAACAGGGAACAATTCCCACCTCTCTTTCTCGCAGTGTGTGTCTTCTGACAGGCATCATGTTCCAGCAGTTAAGCCTTTGTCTAGCAAAACTTTCACACAGAAGAAATTTCCTGGCAAGGTGTGAAGAGTGAAAAAAATGGCTTTAAATTTCATTTATATTCATTTATATTTCACAGGTCTTTCTGCAGGATTACTTTTTCAATAAACGTATAAAAAGCCAACAAACTATAAATAGTAAGAAGCAATTGGCCTCTGGTATTTTGCATTAATAGTGATCTGACTTTTGCTCAAAGAAAATATGCAAACCTGTCAATGTGAAACAGTGAAACAGTGACAAAAGCTAAGCAGGCACTTTTCTGTATCCAGAGGACTGTCTTGCACTTACAGGCATTGGTAATTTTCATTTTCACTGAATCTCACTGACCTAACTCTGCTGCCACTGGGAATTATGCTTACTGATTTCAAAACCAGCCAAGTTAAGGCAGTGGTCTGGAAATCCCATTTCTGTCTCTGATAGAAATCTAGTCCCTGCTTGCTTGGAGAGAATGTTTCTTTTCTGATCCCTGTCAGGAGATGAGAGTCCTTCCACAACATCCAGTGGTACCCTGACCACTCTGGACTTCAGAGTGGCAACTGCTGCTACCCTCTGAAAGAGATATTACAGATTTAAACCAGATATCTGAAAGGCTTTACAGTGCAGTCACTGTACTGAGGTACACACAGTACTGATGGTGCTGTTCCTGCCTCAAACCCAATTTTGTCATTACCAGACATGCAGTATCTTTAGAGCTGGAATCTAATCTTCTGTGTGGAAAAATGGAGGTATGTGCTTGGACTACATTAGGACACAAGTGTGTCAATGAAGAAACTAGACATAACATCACCTTGCTATTTGTTTGAAATGCAGCTTCTCTTCAGTGACTCAGTATTTTTTTTGTCCAGTAGGGACACACTCTGATGTCTCCCAAATTGCCTTTGTCCTGCAAGTAACCATGCAACCCAGCTTCTAGAAATGAAATGTCACGAGCACTGAGGTACATTGGCTGCTGCAATATCTGATGTTTGTGCCTTCTAAGTATGTTCTGATTTCCTGAGAGCTTGGGTGTTTTTCAGAAGTGTTGCTGTAAATGTAGTTTGTTTTGCCTGATGATTACATTTTTCCATGCCTGTCACCACATGCTGTTGTTGTGACCCCTGAGCCACTCATGTTTTGCTCCCCTTCACACTCATTCTCTTACCACACTACCAGGGATGTGGCTGTGTATGGAGTTAATTTTAGGTACTTTGGTGGAGACAACACACCTGAAAAAACAACAGGCAGATTGCCATATCATCAAATAAACAATGTAGGAAAGAAGCTTTTTTTAAAACAGAAGCTTATTTTGTTTTAGAAATTATCTGGGCTGCTGATAGGTCCCTTCTGCCATCTCTTCTGTGTTATCTGACATGATATGGTATAACCATTAGCTCTACTTACAGTTTCACATTCCAAAGTGTATTTAATGGAAAATAATCTAGAATTATAACCAATCAAAGCTCTGTATTATCTTGTTTTTCAGTTTGTTGGACAAGAAAATAGAAAATTTGATGAAGTGTAGTGTTCTGGGTCATAACAGTGTCCCTCTTGTAACACAAAATGAATGCCATTAGTCACGAGAAAAGATTATGAGGCAACTTTCCTTTGCAGGCTCAACGAATCCTCTATTCAATGCCCACTACAGGTTACTTATGAGAAGACATTGGAACAGCTTTATTTTTTGGTGAAAGCATGCAAAACATGTCTAACTAGTAACTAGAGTCAATACAAGTCCATGGCTTGTTACCAGAGAAAAGCCCTGGTTACTTAGGAAACATTGTGCTGCAATTTGATATGAAAAGTCACTTGGATAATTTACTGAATAGTTTCTAACCTCTCCTGTATTTGTCTGAAAGGATACTGTTGATGATTTGGCAAAAGCTGGTATCTGAATTTCTCTAGTGTTCTTGCTGGGATCATGGCAGTAAGGTCCTGGCAGAGCAGCACCCTAAGTCACGCCGTAGATGGGGCTGTCATTGCCAGGTTGATGTCCTGGAAGCTCAGCTTGTCAAGGGAATTTCAGCGTTACGTGAAGTCACAGGTCAGCTACTGCCAAAAACTGCTACTTCTTGTCCACCTGGGAATCACTGTAGTCTGAATAAATGTCTGTGCCTGCTACCAGAGAGGACCTAAAGGAAACTGCTTGAAAAAATGTGAAGGGAAAACACAGCACTTTGTGACACAGGGCAAAAACCAATGAAAAAATCAGGTGTTTTACTCCCTCCCTGCCCAGTGAGGATGGTTAGCTGATCTGATGTGACAACCAGCCCAGCAGAGCTGCTGACATGCCTTCAGCTTTGCTGAAGGGGGTGTGGTACCTGTCATGCTGCCACCCCGGTGCTACCGTGTCCACTAAAATACACATCAGTCAGAGTTGCTTCATGCACTGTAGCTACTGTACGGCATGGTTCAGTTTGAAAAGATGGAGAGAGGTTTAGTCCCACAGTGAACTGTGGTTAACTCTGGTTAGTCCCACAGTCTCACTGCCCAGGTGTGTTAAATGGGGAGACTGCCAGCTTTCACTGTATTGCACACTGACAGATCCTACACTTGATGAAAAAAATGGGATTTTTGGTATCCACATTAAAGGACAGTGGCAAAAAATGCAGTGCAATAAGGAAGAAGGAAAAAGGAAAAAGAAAAAGAAAAAGAAGAAGAAAAAGAAAAAGAAGAAGAAAAAGAAAAAGAAGAAGAAGAAGAAGAAAAAGAAGAAGAAAAAGAAAAAGAAAAAGAAAAAGAAAAAGAAAAAGAAAAAGAAAAAGAAAAAGAAAAAGAAAAAGAAAAAGAAAATTATTTTGGGACAGAGTAACTATCTCTGGCTGGGAAGAAAGAATAGTCTTTGGCCACTATAGAAAAGGTGGTTGTAAATCATACTTGCTCTCTGTTGCTGCTGGCCAGGGACAGATAAGACCTTGAAATAAATAAAATCAATTCCAAGGCAGTTCTTGGATTTATCCCAGCTGTTCATGGCCTCAGCCAGAGACTAGTGGGTGTCCAAATCTTTTCCCTAGACTCAGAATACCTTAAGTTTCCAACAGTGGAGCCAGGATGCCTTATTCTGTCCCTGTCCTTGGAGGAGCAAAACTCTTTGGTGGTAATGACTGGGTCTTTTGAGGGAGCAGGCTGGGGGCGGAGACAGGGAATGGAGTAGAAGGGACTGTTGCTGAAGAGGAGGAATGAAGAAGAATCGGTGGAGTCTCTTGAGGGGAGTGGGAAGGTGATATCTCCTGTGTTTCTCTCACCAAGTCTTCCTTTATTTGAGCTAAACCTATAATGTGTAACTTCCAGACTTTTTCCACTTCTCTCTCTTCAGCTGTAGCTTTTCTGCTTTCCCCTTCACTTGCTATAACTGCAACCTGGTCACTCTCCTGGGGTCTGCAGATGAATGTAGTGAGATGGGTCCAGGACACAAAGACAGACTCGTAATTTTTCTATAACCAGTGCACAAGGGCAGCAAATGCCCTCAGGAACATCTCACTTCTTTGCCTGCAACACTGCAGTGGTGGTGTCCACCTCCCACCCTCCAGCCCCAGCCTATAGGACTGTCCATGGTCCTGGCAGGGACAGAATACTCAGTGGGTTTTGACCTATCACTGGCTGGGATGCCTAGATTGCTCTGGCCAGTGGCCCTTGTGTCTCCACTTCAAGCAGCTCTTATGTATTTTTCTCTCTTTGCCCATGTGCTATACATGTGTGTGTGTACACACAAACACATGTACACATTATCCCAGAGAGCGGAGCACAGCCAAGGGGTTGACACATAGGCTAAAATTTTGGTGGATCTGCTGCACCATTTCCATGGCTCTTTAGTTTTGCCACCGACATAATGTAGATAACAATGCAGGTCAGACAGAGAATCTTTGTGTCTTTCCTCTACCAGAGATGAAAGGGAATTATTCTGGTGTTAGAAAGACCTACATTATCCACAGTATGGATTTCCTGGGGGAGCTTGAAAACCTCATATGTGCCATAAGGGACTCATATGACCTCATATGTCCCATAAGGGACTTCTGCAAGACCTTTGACCTCAAATCTGTGAATCTGAACTTGCCATGTCTGCTGAGGCTGGAGTTTGCAAACTCCAGCAATACCCTTCCCACCCAGTATGGAAATTCCTGTGTTGAAAGAGGTGGTGTTTTGTTTCACATGGGTACCCAGGCTGTCCCGAGGCAGAGACATGTTTTCTAACAAGGCTGTGATCATAAACCAGTTAAAGAAACGTAGGCAGGGTGTACAACTCAGAAGAACATTACCTGTGTGTGTGCTGGGTTGATTTTTTT